>NDXB01013631.1:188213-225866 GCA_002631895.1 Agapornis roseicollis
GGTTTTTTTTTTTTTTTGTGTACCAAGATGTAATAACAGCATTCAGTATCACGAAACCCTACTGTCTTGCTTATGCCATGAAATCTACACACTAAAATATTGCTACTACAAATACTGTTCTTGCAGGTCTTTACTGCACCATTTCTGCAATCAGAATTCTGAGAACTGAAGAAAAAACCTGAAACTGTACCAAACCCAGTAATTTTGTTCTAATCTGCAGTTTAGCGTGACTTACAAGACAGTCACCTGGATGCTTACTGTCATTTTAAAAGTAAGCATGATGATTCAATTCGTAATTCTGTATCTTGAGATTAAAGACAGAAAATAAGCTTTTCATACTAACCCTTCAAAAGGAATATTGCAGTATTGTATAAACACATTTTTTAAATCTTTTCATTATACAGAGGAGTTCTTTTTAATTTCCTGTACAAGAAATAGAAATGAAATCAACAATACAACACTTACAATGGCAAGGAAAAAAAGATTACAAGGAATATTAAATATTTAATGACTGAAGGCAAATTAAAGTAATAGCTTAATAAATATCTCATTATTGCTTAAGCCATTCCTTTTGTTAGGGAGCAACACACAGGTTATTTCCTAGCACCAATTCAGCTTTCAAAACATATTTTAAAAGCAGTGTTGAGCTATCATTCCTACCTTACACTGTGAGAACAATAAATCGCATTTGTGACTTAGGCTGCACTGCCTAACGGGACAATATTGGTGTGCTACTTGATTATGAGCTACTTGTTTGTGTTTTTCAATCTGAAACCTAAGGCAGTAATAATGTGAGTATACTAAAGAATTTGGCATAAATATATCTTACTCAAAACTACAGCTCTAAAGCATTAGTCTGTTTTTATGAATCAAATTTATTTTTATTATGGTTATGTCATTGTTTTAAAGGACAGTGATGTTATAAATATTCACTGCAGGAGGTTTACTTTTTTTAAGTACAACTCAATTTCCACAACAGTGCAGAAGTTGTAAGTGCACAGCTGGAAGAGGGTTTCACGTAAGAATTAGAGCCTGTTTGAAAGAAAATAAAATAATAATATAAAAGGCCTGCAATAACCTCAGTTTCATAGATACTAGCATCTCCTTCCTTCGGGGGCCATCACCTCCAGAAACGATGCCAAGCAAGACGTATCCACTGTGGTTTTACTGCCCTGAACTTCGCACGTCGAGCACTCCCAGCACTCTCACGACGGCTGCCAACCAGGCGACTGATATGGGCTGCTTCGCCCCGGTGCCCGGCGGGGTCTGATCGCTCCGCGCCTGGGATTAGAGGGGGGCTGCGGGTCCTAGGGCTCTGCCACAACTGGGGTGAGGAGCTGGGGGCCCGCCACCGGAGCGGGCGGGCCGACTGGGGTGCCTGTGCTGCCCGGCTCGGCAACGGCAGCCGCCGCCCGACACCGTTTGAACGGCTAACACCATACCGCAATCCCTCCACTTCCCCAGGCGTCTCACCCACCCGCAGGGCAAACAGGCAGGGAGCGCGGATTCTGCTCGGCTTTTGCGTGTGTTAAAATACACGCGGGGAGACAGAACCCGCCCGTAAGTCCCCACACATCGGCGGTCTGGGCGGGGACAGCAGGGGAAAAGACGCTGCCCCAGCGCCCAGAACGCCACACGAGGGAAAGGAAGGAGAGAACAAGCTCCTTGCGGGCCCAGCAAAGGGTTAAAGATCAACATTCCCCCCGGCTGGGGTCTGACAGGTCCCACCGCCGCGGCCGCTGTCACCATCTCAGCACGCCCGCAAAGACCGGGCTCAGCCACGCTCGTCGCGGCAAGCGGCAGGAACAGGCGGGTGGGCGTGAGGGAGGCGAGATCGGGAAGCAGACCCCGCTCCGTGCCCCCTCGCAGGCGGTGCACGCCGGGGCAGCAGGCAGGAACAATGGGGAGAGAACCCGCCGCCCCCCGCTGAGGGTAATAAGGAGGCCAGCGGGGAGGGAGACCCCACGTCCCTCTCTCTTCACCCCCGGGGAGGGACGGGGCTCGGATGCGGGTCCCGCCACAGCCGAGTCCCGTCCCGCCCGGGGGGAGGAGAGCGGAGGGTCGGAGCGGGAAAGGCATGTCTCCAGGCGCCGCTTCATCTCATCCCCACAGGCAGCTATCCTCGCCTCGGCTGGGTCGACCCCCTCCCCTCCCGGCAAGCCTGTTACCGCTGCCGTGGCCGCCGAGTCCTCCCGCCCGCCAGAGCTCGGCTCGCTGCTCGCGCCCTCCGTCGCCATCTTCCCGCTGTAACGGCTCCGGCGCGGAGAGCGGCGCGGAGCCGAGTGGCGGCAGCCGCCGCCACCGCCAGGCGCTTAACCCCCTCCCCG
This sequence comes from Agapornis roseicollis, assembly GCA_002631895.1. Classification (NCBI taxonomy): domain Eukaryota; kingdom Metazoa; phylum Chordata; class Aves; order Psittaciformes; family Psittacidae; genus Agapornis; species Agapornis roseicollis. Next base: position 190,541 of record NDXB01013631.1, read on the forward strand.
CCGGCAGCGAGGCCACCGGCAGCGGGGGTGCTTAACTCCTCCGGTGCCGCGCAGGCGGGGCTGCCGCAGCCGAGCCGCCCCCAGCGCTGGCTGAGACGAGCGACTCCCGCCGGCGGGTGCTCGGATTCCCCCATTCATCCCCTCCCCGTCCGCCATAAGGCGGCTCGGAGCCAGGCGGAGGAGGGGAGCGGGACCCTGTCGGGGGCTGCCGGCGTGCCGTGATGGCTGAGGGAGCGGCTCCACGCAGGCACCGCTGTCCTCCCGAGCTTGGGAGCAGGAGAATGAAAGAAAGGGTTATGGATGGGGAAATACAAAAATAAAGGGGTTTTATAGTGGCTTGGCGCACTTGATCAGTGAGATGTTTAAACCAGCTGAAGCTGTTGAAGGATAGGCATCTATTTACCTTGTTCCTTCCATAGGGATGCTGACAGTCACCTCTTCCCTCCCGACACCCGCAGAGGGGCTAGGGATGACATTTCTGCAGCCAGTCCGTGCTTACTGACTTATTTTCAGGGCAGGGAGACTTCAGAGCCTGTGTGAGGGTAGACCTTTTTCCAGGCCCAGTGCTTCAGCATGCTGCAGCCTGGCAGCCCACCCCAGCCTGGGGCCGCCCTTTGCAGTTCCAAGCTGATACCGAAGCCAAAGCCTGTTCTAACTCCTCCAGAAGAGGGTTTGGGCTTCTGAGCTTGGGGCCGCCCTTTGCAGTTCCAAGCTGGTACCGAAGCCAAAGCCTGTTCTAACTCCTCCAGAAAAGGGTTTGGGCTCCTGAGCTGAAGCTGTCACTACAAATGTTTCCCTTGGAGAACTCCCATCTGTGCCATGCTTCCTGCCTCCAGGGGATGTTGCCGAAGGTCCCACTGGTTGCCCTCCACAGTGGGAGCCTACCGGGTGAGCGAAACACTGAAGCCAAATCCAAATGTACCCTTCTCTGGAACCAACTTACATCCATCATAAGCTGAATTTGCAACACTGTTTACTCTGCAGCCACATAAAACTTGCACCAAGGGCAGGCTCAACTGAGTCTTACCAATCTCCTCATTTCACAGAGCTGTGTCAGGTCTAGGTTTGTGCTGAACTCCCTTGGCACCGCAACCAGACAGAAATGGGTCAATACCTTCCCTAGATCAAAGGCAGCACATGTTCTTCTAAGCACGAGGTACCTGAGGATGAGAATGAAAACATGCATGAACTTTTTCCCCTTTACATTACTGAAAGGGGACCTGAGGAGCAATTAGTAAACTCCAACTGTAACACAAATGTACGCTGAACAAAGTGAGCAGAAGGCAGTGCACATGATCCATTACAGGGCACATAAACTCCAGTTAAACAGATGCTTTCTGAGTTTAGGGATTGTTTTTCCTTAAAAATATCTAGCTCAACTCCTACTCAAGCCTTACACTTTTTATAACTGTAGTGAGTGCTTGCATCCTTTCTATTGCTGAAGCTGAGCAACTCCACTGATGACACAGAGCTTACAGCAAATCGTTTTTCTCAATTCCCAGTACTCTAATACCATTTAATTGGTTTTAGGATATATTGTTGCTTGCTTACTTTAATGACAGCCAAGTACCATATATTACTCATAATAGTTAATATAACTTTTGAAGAGAACTTGGTGCCTTGCCACCAGAAAACTTACGGAAAAGTCTTTTGTTTCCTATGGGTTTCTTATGGGTATTTAATCTACAACAAGATGGTTATTTGATCTTCTCCAAAATGGTTTTAAACACTGAAGCTTTATCCTGGTTTGAAAATGTATTTTCTCTTATTGAATCCTGTCTAATATTATAATTGTCAGTATTTCTCTGTTGAGTTAGAATCATCTGCTGACCATCACAGTTACTTATGTGACTTTCTAACTGAGTTGACACAAAGCATGCACACAACATACTGTGTAAGTACTATTTTTTAAATTCCATCCACATCACCAGTGATGTAGAAAGGGCTGCACCATTTATCTCTTGCTCTGCTGAGATCATAAACTCTGGTGTAGCTGATATTTTATCAATTACCAACCGTACATTTATCAACATAGCAATTAATATTAGATTAGTCATAGCTTTACATCTCAGACTTGAGAACTGATCTGTCTTTCCTCATCTAAAGCTAAATCTAGAATGATTTCTGAGAGAGATGGAGGTGCTCAGATCTCAGCCAGCAAAAAATTAATAGGATAGATGGACCAGCAGCACTTCAGTTAAAAGCCTGCTCCAAGACAATAATATCCAAGTGCTGGAAGCAGTTTGACCTGCTGTTGTGGTCAAAAGTATGACAGGCATGCTTTTGAAGCAAGAATGATCTATATTTCTTCCTTATTCCATTAAATGAATAGTCACAACATTTTGAAAATATTATTGATTTTTGTAATTCTATCAACCTATACTGCATGTTTGTGTTTCTTCACTCACTCCACTAATGACAGCAACGAGACTCACTGTTGGCATGAGATCACTAAAATCTGTATTAGACATTATCAGTTAGTTCCTATTGGGAGAGGATTGTCATGCTGCATAGCAATCATAGCTGCATTGTCAGGGATGGTGGTAGGGCCCAAATGTCTCTGAGGTTTTGCTGCATGAAGAGCAGCTTTGGACTTGGTTTCGTCTTAAAATTAGGAAATGGTATTTTTCCCTGATTGTTAGTACTGCATCACTGGAAAATGTCTTACTTATTCTCTGGTTTGTTGCAGTATTTAAAGGGTGGCTATGAAAGTTATGTAAACTCCCTTTGTACAAGGAGTCACATGGAAAAGGGGGAATGGGCACACATTACTCCTGGGGATAATCCAACTGGACACAAGTGGAAAAAATTTTCACAATGAGAACAATGAGCCATTGGAATAGTCCCTCCAGGGAAGTGGTGGACAACCCCAGCACTGGGCACTTTTAAGATTCAGCTGGACAGGGTGCTGAGAAATGTAGATTAAGTTATGCTTCATCTAGAAAAGTTGGATCAAATGATCCTGGAGGTCCCTTCCAACCTGATATTCTATGATTCTTTGATACTGTGATTCTGTGATACAATGTTTATGCTGCTGGCATCCTCTTTCAGAACTGCTTTTAAACCCTCAGCATCTACACACGAAATAAAGGAGTACAGGGAGAGGGACAGCATGACTTTGTGATTGCTCCCATAGTGAACTGTTATTGCTATGACTGTACTTTAGTGCATGGCTAAGCCGCAGCCCTTCTAGGAGAAAAACCTGCCTGTGCTTTTACAAATAATTTTGTCACTACTGTATGGCAAATGAATTGCTGTGCTTAGAGAAAGGTGCTCACTGTTTTACTACTACCACATAGCTGGCAAACTGAATGCAATTAACTCTTCTTCTGCTGTTCCAGTTTTATTTGGCTCAAGTGACATAAAGGAAGGCCAAGCCTAGGAGCAGGCCTTACAACTGAGCTTTAAATATATTTTTTCCTATGATTAGAGAGCTGGCACGTAGTGGTGGAATGTCCACACCTTACAGGATGCAGCTGCTGAGCACAATGGTGCTCATTCCCTCCATTAGCACATAATTGCTATGATAGAAAATGCATGCCTTGGCTTTACATTAGCAGGGAAGCACACTGCTATATATCTAAATCATAGAGTGTTTTGAGGCTTTATTGCCTTGCTTGTAACCATTTGCATGAAATAAAAAAATGTAAACTGGTATATTATTCACCTTTTCTAAAAAATAAGCCTGCATCTGAATTTAAATCAGGCAGGAGATGCTGAAGTCCCAAGATAAATTTTTACAGAATATTGAATATCTGAGAAAAAGTACCTAATCATTGTATCATCACAATCTTTTCAAAGGCCACCCTAGTGCTAACTGAAGACATTTGTGCCATCACCCTCATGTAGGACCCACCTAGTCAAGACAAGCAACATAATTCACATACTGCATTGATTATCTCTTCAGGAAGCTTTGGTCTTGGAGACCTATAAGCAGTACCGAGAGTTCTGATAACTGAACCATTAGCTTGGGTTTTGTGAATAAGAGTTTGCTTTCTCTAGAAGATGGCACACCACTGTCCAGGTGAAATTCAATAAAAAAAAAATCAATATTCTAGAAGGCATGTTGACTGTTTCTGAGAATGTTAAACTAACATCAAAAAGGAAGGTGAAAAGGAAGTAAAAATCAAAGCCTTGAGAACAAAATGGAATCTCCAGTAGGCAGNCTGTCCAGGTGAAATTCAATAAAAAAAAAAATCAATATTCTAGAAGGCATGTTGACTGTTTCTGAGAATGTTAAACTAACATCAAAAAGGAAGGTGAAAAGGAAGTAAAAATCAAAGCCTTGAGAACAAAATGGAATCTCCAGTAGGCATCAGCAGAAGAGGTGCTTTAATTGACTATGCACAAGGAGCATAGCTAATAAATAAAAAGTGTTGGAATTGTTGATTTATGACCATAAATTCAAAAGTGCTGCATATTACTATAACCTAGTGATCTGATCCACTTGACTGGGAAGTTGAAAACTGTCTATAATCTGCTTAGAAAGGCACTAGTGGATGAAAATAAGGGAAAACACTATCAAAATAGATTATTCTTTCTGTCAGCATTTCTGACATCTCAAGAAAGATTATTTGAATGTTTATGAATTGTGTTTTAATGTTTAAAACCTAAAAAGAAGTATTAGATGGAGCCTACTGCAAACCTCACTCATACTAAAGAACAATACTCAAGATCATAGAATCATAGAATCATAGAATAGTTAGGGTTGGATCATTAAGAATCTTTTACATAGAAAGACAAAACTGCTATCACTGAGGCTCCACCTTGAATGACATTATTCTGCCAATGGTGTAACATTCTGGAAATGTCTAAAAAATTGCAGATGACAATTCAAAAAGTTAACCTTGAGCAGGAAGATTCTGAATGAGACCTCATTGTAAGACAAGAGGGAAAGCTAGCTCCAACTGGAATCTAAAATTTGAGCATTTGCTGTGCCCAACTTTTAGGAATCTGAGCCCAGAATGGGATCCAGAAATTAAAAATGGGTACAGCCTATGAATTTGAAAAGTGTTTTTTAGAGAAGTCTTGCAGTCTGTGTTATGCAAAAATAAATGATCACACACTGATCTCTCTGGAACTAAAATCCGTAAGATTTTACTAGAGTATTAATATATTTCAAGTCTGTGCTGTAATGCCTGAAAACTGGGATATTTGACTGTTTTGCAAGTGTTTTCCTAAGATGAAGAAAATGATAATTCTTTTGCTGTCAAGACAAAAAGAGTGTACAGCTTCTTAAATACTGGAAAAGTATAGGATAGTTATCAGACTGAAAATGTATGAAAATATTCAGAAAAGCTAGAAGTCCTCTTATTCTTCTCTGGCACTCATCTTCTCATGGATGCCAGTAAGGAATGTGAAGTTGATCCACAAGAGATGCTAACTGAAGCAATGAAGGTGCAGGAATCAAGAATTCTCGGAGCCAGTTTCCCTGAGCTGGCATGATGACTAATGTACCTTTAAAGGCATCAGCAGTTCCAGGCAAAAAAAACACTTTTGTTTTTTTCTTTTTTTCTTTTTTTTTTATTCCCCTGGACATAAGAGAAATGCACGCTGCTGTGATCATATTGGCTCTAGTGGCAGGAGGCAGAGGAATTCATGCTGCAACTGCCAGACGTGGAAGAGTTTGTTCCTTCACTGGCAGGAGTTATGTAGTGATCTGTAATGCTGGGAAGTACACTCTTCATTTTGGAATTTAACTCTTTGCCCACAAATCACCACACCGTGAAATTAATTTTTTTGCAGTGATTGTTAAATCACTTTATTTTTGTTGCAGAATTTTTTTTCCCATCCCCCTCCTTTTTTCTTTTATTTATTTGGGAAAGATTCCATTGATTGCTATCCCCACTGTTTTGGCATTTCTCTCTTTTCATTATGCAAAAGGTTAATTTTTAAATCTTCTTATGCTGCTGACATCCTATGAGCAAAATTGGATCGCTAAATGCTCCCCTGTAGGGATGAAGCTGTACCACTGCCAAAATGGACCTCTGCATCTCAGAAGAAACTCGACTGATATTGAAGTGATAGTGCACACAGTGAAGGCTGCCCTCTCTGCCAAAGCTCTGATATTGCTCTGAGAGCAAACTGTTGGAGCATTTCATGTGGACATTCAGCACAGGAAACAGCTTCAAGAGGACCTTTACTCTGTAATTGTAGAACTAAAATTTCAAGGGAGGTTAATCAATTCATTGCCAAGAAGTATCAGTTTCGGTAGGGTGGTAACTACCTTAGCACTTGAACTGAACTTATATATGGGGACTTGGTAATGGAAGGTTGTTTGTACCAAAATGCTTCTCTAGGGAGAAATTCCCTTGTTAATGAAGTAAAACAGCTTCAAAAGGTTGTTAGCTCCACCACTGACACCATAGAGCCATAACCCCAGGATATTAGCTCCTTTGCTGCTGACAAAATCCAGAAAACATTGTGCTAAGGAGTTAACTCCCTCCTGGAAAACAAACATTTGCTAGAATAAAGGAACAAATCTGCTTGCTTGTAGGAAAGTAATGCACTTTCTTACTGATGCAATTCAACTTTTGCAATGTCATGGGTTTTACACTCTCAAAGTTAAAAATATTTCTGTGAAAAGGCAAGAGATCTGAAAGTGTGTGTTCCATAAAATGAACTAATGTGAAAATATTGCAAGACTCAGGGATCTGAACTAAAGACCAGCAACTCGTGTAAGTCTGTGGTTGAAGCTTGTGGGAACACAAGTGCTGATGAATGTTTCAATCAGGAAAAAAACTCGTAAGTAAAAAAGGCAAAATTGTAATTCATGTGGATTCAGTATATGTGCAAAACACACTTATTTGCATGTAAATGAGACAGACAGATGAAAAGCAAAGAGCAGTATGGAGATAACCCTCTCTAGTCTTCCCTGTCAAGCACAAGCATCTTTCAATGTACAACTGCACTGAAGTCTTTAAATCAGGGATTAGGGATTCTGGCTTTGGCGTGCCATTCAAATTCTGAATATCCATAAGATTATCTTTCATTAGAATTTTGCTCAGCATGTTCCTCAAGATTGAGATGTTTTACACTGTCATTTAGATTGTATGGGACTTTGGTCCTCAATGTGTCATTTGCTGGGAATTAAGAGGGAATGAAATTAAAAAAATGAGTATGAACCAGCTGTGTTGTAAAATCAGAAAGAGTGCTTAGTATCCTGAGTTTCATCAACTCTTAATGGATGCTGGGGCTCTCCTGCCTTCTGTGCCTTGACAATTTCCTCTGAGATTTCGGGATGGGGCATGAATATAAAACCAAAGCTGCAGCCAGAAATCTGTATGAATATAATGACTTTATAAAACATCTCAAAAGACTGAATAATCTTCCTGCTGGACAAAGGCAGAAAAAATGAAAGTCAGTGGATTTGAACGAAGAATGTTTACATAATATTTGATCTTTGTTATTTTAAAACAGCTACAAAATATGATCCATAGAAACACAGGACTGGATTATCAATCAGTTAATCTAACCTCTTCCAGATCCTAGCAAACATATTGCACATTTCTGACAATAAAATTATTACTTTAAAGCCATATTTTTTGCTGTATCTTTTCTATTCAAATAATCCTGAATGGTTTAGCTTAAAACTGTATAAATTCTGCATTATTTATGACAAAATTAAATACGTCCCAATTTTGGTAAGTCTTCCTTAAGGACTATCAAATAACATAGTAGATACTAATTAAACACCCCAATATCTTTCTGAGTCTGGAGATATTTCAGCAGTTATTTCAATGTAAAAACAAAGATATAGGAAAGCTCAGTAACTTGCAAAGGCCCACAGAACAGTCCAGAAACTGTAGCTGAGAAAGGAAGCACTGGAAAACCGGTTTCCAGCCTCTTGCTGTTATTGAAGTACCGTCTGAGTAAATATATACCTTTAATGAAATGAGATTTAGATGTTCTTGTGCCAAGATAAAGAGATTGCACTGGAAATGAACTGGCACCTAAAAAAAATGGCACTATCAAAAAGGAATGCTTTCACTCCTGAGAAAGCCTGCATTTCAGTGAAATTTGTTCTACTCTCCGCTGTATATACCACTGACATACAAAAGTATCTGTACAAAAGCACTGTACAGCTCTGCTTCTCTCTTAACTTTAATGTATAGCTTGTCCAAAAAACAGTTGATTATTAAAAAAAATGAACTCTGTCACAGAGGGGAGTCTATTCTAATTAGAAGTAGAAATGAAACCACAGAAACCTTTCCTTTGGAAACAAGATTTCATTACTGGAAGATAGCAAGAGGATAGTGGCTGTATTTCTGATTGTAAAAGGTGTCCGGAAGTACAAAGAAATCCACATGTGCAGCATTTGGCTACTGTTTAGCCTCTGAAAAGGCTTTTTAGACATGAAACCTTTAAAGGGAGATTTGTTTTGCAGAGATCACTCCACAAACAACCAGAGCAGAGCAGCAGCCTAGAACAAAGCTGCTTCTCCCCCATGGTGGTACAAAAGGATTGCTTTCCTGCTTTTATTTGAGGCCCCCTAGGAAGCCTACGGGATGCTGGTTGCTAGGCAACACCCAAAGCAATGGTGTTTATAGCATTAGGTATTAATTATTGTCATAGGCCTTTTCCACAGAAAATCCTGAAAATATACAATTAGACACATCACAGGATAAGTCACTTTGCATTCTGATGGACAAGCATTATTATTCTGCAGAAAATTCAGAATTGGATAAATTGCTCAAAGGTGACTGTGCCAAGCCTAATATTTTCTTTTCATCGTGCTGTTTTTTTGTAATTGTAACAAGGGGATTTGAGCAACACTATGGTTACAGTAACCTGCTTAAATGTTCTGAACCAGAATATAATTTGCTTCATTCGTTCCTCTGATTAAAGTGCGTAGTCCTTAAGTGATCCTTACCAGCTCTTTATTTTGTGTTCAGGTCAGTAGTTGAGCAAAAAACCTCAAGCCTTAGAATATGAATATGAAAGCTATAAAATGAAACATTTTAAGAGCAGCTGCATGTTGCAACACGGAAGTAGAAACAAACAACTCAACAAATTAAATCTTGTGAAAGAGGCAAGGTTTAGTCTGGTAGTGTTGTCATTGAGATAAATTGCTTCATATCATTCATGAAACCGGCTTGTATTTATGAGAAAGAAGAACTGCTCTTTCTTCTCTAGCATTGCCCACCTTATTAATCATCACTAGTGTAATGGGATGTACACACGGTACGTTCCACTTTTAAGGGGATGTTTACACTGTATGAGACAGGTTATACCCACTGAAATTAATTGGGGAAGCCAAGAAGAAACTCCATTAGTGCAAAGAAAATTGGAAATAATGTTAAATCAAGCCATTACCAACAGTGAAAACATGGAATCATAGAATAGTTAGGGTTGGAAAGGACCTGAAGATCATCTAGTTTCAATCCCCCTGCCATAAGCAGAGAAACCTCACACTAAACCATGCCATGCAAGGCTTCGTCCAACCTGGCCTTGAACACTGCCAGGGATGGAGCATTCACAACCTCTCTGGGCAACCCATTCCAGCATCTCACCACCCTAACAGGAAAGGATTTCTTCCTTACCTTANCCCCTGCCATAAGCAGAGAAACCTCACACTAAACCATGCCATGCAAGGCTTCGTCCAACCTGGCCTTGAACACTGCCAGGGATGGAGCATTCACAACCTCTCTGGGCAACCCATTCCAGCATCTCACCACCCTAACAGGAAAGGATTTCTTCCTTATATCCAATCTAAACCCCTCCTGTTTAAGTTTGAACCCATTACCCCTTGTCCTGTCACTACAGTCCCTAATGAAGAGTCCCTCCCCAGCGTCTGTATAGGTCCCCTTCAGGTATTGGAAGGCTGCTATGAGGTCTCCACACAGCCTTCTCTTCTCCAAGCTAAACAACCCCAACTTTCTCAGCCTGTCTTTATATGGGAGATGCTCCAGTCCCCTGATCATCTTCGTGGCCCTCCTCTGGACTTGTACCAACAGCTCCATGTCCTTTTTATGTTGAGGACACCAGAACTGCACACAATGCTCCAGGTGAGGTCTCACGAGAGCAGAGTAGAGGGGCAGGATCACCTCCTTCGACCTGCTGCTCACGCTCCTTTTGATGCAGCCCAGGATATGGTTGCTTTCTGGGCTGCAAGCGCACACTGAAGCCTGCTCATGTTCATTTTCCCATCGACCAGCACCCCTAAGTCCTTCTCCACAGGGCTGCTCTGAATCTCCTCTTTGCCCAACCTGTAGCTGTGCCTGGGATTGCTCTGACCCAGCTGTAGGACCTTGCACTTGTCATGGTACAACTTCATGAGGTTGGNTCCTTCTCCACTGCTCTGAATCTCCTCTTTGCCCAACCTGTAGCTGTGCCTGGGATTGCTCTGACCCAGCTGTAGGACCTTGCACTTGTCATGGTACAACTTCATGAGGTTGGCATCAGCCCACCTCACAAGAGTGTCAAGGTCCCTCTGCTGGCATTCCTTCCCTCCATAGCCAACAAACTTCTGTGAAGTGACAGAAACAAAATGTAACCAGCACTAAAGCAAATAGATTACTGTCTCACACATAAATTGAGTAATGAGAGAATTAGAGAACGAGATTATTAGACTTTTATCAATTACTGAAAGAGAAAAATGGAAGAGAAAAAATGCTAGTAATTTTCTGGTTGAAGAAAGAAGATGAGACTGCGAATGGCAGAAGCTCAGGGAGACATTAACAAGAGGTTGCATCACTGAAAATCTTTGTACTTTCAAGGATGTCTTTTCTTAACATCTTGAATAAGCTAATATTTGTGCAGAGGGAGAGTGGAATGCAGCAAAGGGAACTAGAAGTCCTTTGTATTGTCCTGCTTTCTGTCCTGTTTCCTGAGTCATGTCTCTTTAGATGGATATGGAGCAGAAAAGTGCCATGAATGCTGATGTCTGAGAATTTGCCTCAGGATGCTCCAGAAATCAGAACATTAGTCAGACTGGTAGCTTCAAATGCCCAAAGATCATGCTAGTGAGCAAAATTATCAGGCAGACAACAAAACCAATAAAATCAGAAAAACTCTGAAGCTGTCTTCTTCCAGTAGGCAGTGAAGAGTCTGGACATTCAGTTTTGAGTAAATGGGGGCAGAGAACATGAATACTTCACAACTGTCTCCATAGCCATTCTCAGTTGCAAAATATGACTGGCTAGTTGTTGAGAGAGCCGCCTGATTTTCTTTTCATTGCTTCCAACTGGAAAGGTATGAGGAGTAGTCATTTTGATGCACACACAGGTGAGACAAACCTACTATCCCTTGGCCATTTATAGTGACAAATATTCTTTCATGAAAGCTAGGAGAACGTTTTTTGAATGCTGTTTTTTCAAGCATAGCATCTTACAAATAGTACATATCCATTTTAATGAACTGCTATGTTAGGGAAATTAGTTATTTTTAAAAGAATAAAAGATTGTTCCTCAAAAACATGCTACAAGCATAGAAATGTATAAATTGTATTATTCTTCTTGAAAAAGAAACTAGCATACTGTAATTTTATAATGAATGTGAATATGTTGATAACATGTTGCTGAAACATTTGTCATATGGAATATCTTTCTATCTAGCAGAGATTTTCCTTTGGTAGTGCTTCCAAAGCAGGTGGATTTGCCTACTTCTGAGGAGCCAGGATGTACTGCATAATGGCAACCGCAAATTTCAGGATGGCTCAGGATATGTGTCTGTGCTGGAGCCTAACCAATACATTTTGTTTATGTGACAAAACTCGTATGACAACCTCCAAATAAGTGTGACTCACATCCTGCCTTGTTTATAATACTGATTTTTGAGTACCTGCATGAATGTTTATAACCCCCTCCTCCTCTTTTCCTGATAATCTGTTTGATCAATGTATTTGTCTTTTCTCCCACTTGTCTGATTTGAAAGCATTACACAAAAATAGAAATGAGCTGTGTATTAATGTTCTCTGTTTTTTCTACATTTTGAGGTGTAGCTATATAACTTTGAATTACTCCTCAGAATTTTTAGTCATTTGACACACTGAATCGTGGGCCTCAAGTTATTTATTTACTATTTTATATCTTCTTCCTTAATTTTTCTCATTAGAAATAGCTTAGATTTTAGATTTTTTAAATGACCGTTTGATCAGAAGTTTTCCTGAGTCAGCTGTTGTACTTAGTTACAGACTGAAACCTTCATCTCATTTCCACTTCAGTATCTGTCTCTGATACCGTTATGCTTAATCCAGTTGTCTTCAGAAATATTTTCTGTCAGGCCAAGATCCACAAAGACACCTGGGTCTCACTGCCCAGCAAGCTAGAACATAGCTTTGGAGGTGCCTGAATTCAACAGTAAAATCACCTTTGGTTAGGAATTCACTTACAAAATGTAGGAGGAGGCAGCAGCGGAAGGGCTTTGCAAGATTCTGAAGCCTTAGTCCCATTTTGTGGATATATAGTCTAGAGAATCTGAGCATGAGCTGTTCTAGGGGTAGAGCAATTTCATCTTCTTTTTTACCCTTGAACTGTGTCAGAATAAATATAATACAATTTCACATTTATTGGAGACAGGATCTTTGGCTGTTATATGAAATGAACAATCAAAGGAACAAAACAATGCCAACACACATCAGCTGCAGACCTGACCTCAACCTGCAATGTGCTTAAACCTGGTACAGTATTTTTCAGTGACATATTTTAAAAAAAAAAAAACAAAAAAAAAACAAAAAAAAAAAAACAACACCAACCCTTTGCCTTTTCCCTCTTCCTATTCAGATTTAGGATTCACAATCAGTAAATTCGGCTTTTAGTCATAACACCTCTCTTCCACCACCCACCTACCACTTTCCTTGCTTTTGCACTGAGTCATCCTCAACACCAGTGCCTGCCTACTGCTCCNAAAAACAAAAAAAAAAAAAAAACCCAGCCTATAAAAAATTTCAATTCAGTGTTCCACAGTGCTGGGAAGTGAGACCTTAAACGTGTCCCCCCTTGTTCACTTTTTCTTACAGCTTTGCTGAATATTATGCTATTATCTAACAAAAAGAACCAATCTTGTACAGTTTAGCCAGCAAGACTGCAACTGGGAAAAAATCACTTGTTGTAAGAGCTGAGAGAAACATAAATGCAAATGATAACTGGTCCTAGGTCTGCAAATCCTTAAATAAACCTTTTTTCCATTCGCCAGAGATGTTGCTTTGGGAAGAGGCTTTTTGAAGTCCGGAAGTCTTTTTCTACTGGATGTACCTTCAATAAAATAGCTAGCAAAATATGTGGCAGGGATAGAGGTGGTCCTGGGTTCAAAGTCAGTCTTCTCTGAGGCTTCAAGTTGGTTTCACAGGTTCATATTAACTGGAGTGATATAAACATAACATTCAGTTGCCATACCTCAATTTCTATCCCTGAAAACTCATTCCCGATAGCCGGTTTTTTTACCATGTGTGTTACTGAAAAGTAGAGCACAATGATCATTAAGGAATGCACTTGCATTCATAACTACCTGTCCTTGCTACAAAACTTCACTTTTTTTAGCTGTCTTCCATAGAAATGGAAACATTTGCTACCTGCTTTAATTTCCTCTGCAAAGGTTTGCCTCAATATAATCCAAATTCCAATACTTTTACTGAAAACATGATTTAAAATCAGAGAAAGTCAAATATATTTAAATAAACTGTCTGAGCAACATCCCTATTTTTACAGTCATAGCTAGGCTACATTAGTACATTTTGTATTACTTGTGCTGGAACAACAATAAATTATTTCTAGGGAAAGTTTTGTCTTTATCTACTAGCTGTCCTATTCAGTGACAAATTCTTCTTGAATTCCCTCCTTGTTTGGAAACAGAGGCCTCTTTCATCACATACACTCATCATCCAAGAGAACAAAATATCATTATAGTGGCTACTGAAGGCTAAAAGTCACATTGGTGTAGACAATTGTTAAGTATTTTCAGTACATAGAATTAGAAAAGCACATCTATCTGATTACAACTGCCTTCTTAAAAGGTAGATCAGAACATGAGATCTGTCCTGTGCTCTACCCATTATGGTAAATGATAGCCACAACTTCAACTAAGCAGAAACAACAATAATGGATTTTAGTTAACCTTGTTTTTTCATTCTTGCTAAGTCCCTGCTGTAGCTTTTAGGACTCAATATTTCTGTCTTTGTAAAACTGGCATGCTCTGACTTTTTAACTTCCATATCTTTAAGATTTTTGTTTCTGAGTTCTCTACTGAAATTGTCTATTTTTTCTACTTATTTTCCTAATTAGTGTTTACTTATGCTCTGTTTTCCCAACATAATGGCACATTAATAGGCAGGAATATAGTCCAGTTTGTCAGACTGTTCTAAATATACTGGCAATTTTAGAAACTTGCTAGTCTCATTGGCTGCATATAAATATAATGACTTACATGATGCAGGAATGAAAGAGACGCAGTTGAAAATAATGCATTCATTGACGTAAGTAAACTATGACTGATAGGAGATGAGCTTACACTACTGATGCCAAGATCACTATAGAAACAGAATGATCTTGTGGCAAAATTCAAAATGCTAATCAACTGAAGAGAGGCAGAAAGTCTGTGAGTGCAACAGAGGAGAAGGAAAGCAGAAAGCAATGCCCTTACTGATAAGGCAGTAAGGAATTCTGCCACTTAAATTGCCATACCAGTGTTTGTGGTTCCTCTTGCTCCACATGAGCCAAAGTGAATGGGATAAAACTTTTCATGATGGAATTAGTCAATCACCCTTCTATATTTGTTCCAACTCCACTGCCACAAAACAGGTATTGTAAACCTTGTGTTATCATCTGGAGAAGTTTGTGGGGTTCCTCTGTGTACATTTGTGTTAAACCATAGGTTCCACTTTGAATATAGAACTCCTGTGCTTCCTTGTCACATGTAATGCAAAAAATCCTGTATCCTGTAAGGAGATGAAAAGATGTGGGTTTTGAACTTCTGTGATGATCCATTCAAATGGGTTACCCCTGAGTGAAAGAAATGCTCACTAGGCAAGACAGATTTTTCAAATCTGAAGAAAGGAATGGATTTTTCCTGAGAGATTTCATAATTTTATTTGTCTGATCATAAAATCACCTGAAATTGAGGTTTAACAAATATACAAGGTAGGTTTTCAATAGGTTGCTTCAGAGGAAGCTCAATCAGGACAACATAGAACAAAATGTATGGACTGACTAGAGGTCAAGCCATATATTAGAAACAGAAAAGGAATTTGATCTAAGCCTGGAGACTGCTTACTCTGAGGAAGAAACTGAAGAACAGAAATACATCCCAATATTTTGTTGTTTTAAGTGCCAAATAAGGGCTAATTGTGAACCAGGGTCCTGATCAGAAGAAACTTTAGAAAGAGAAAGCAACTGCATAGTCAGTGATAGCCACCAATAGTTTTGGAGCCCTAGGGCATGTGGACCAAAATGTCTTTATAAGAAGGTTTGGTACACAAAGGAATTGTTTCAGAGGGCCTATGAAAAACACTGTGCTGGACTGTATTTGCTTAGAGATAGAATCATAGAATCATAGAATAGTTAGGGTTGGAAAGGATCTTAAGATCATCTAGTTCCAAGCCCCCTTGCCATAAGCAGGGACACCTCACACTAAACCATGCCACCCAAGTCTTCATCCAACCTGGCCTTGAACACTGCCAGGGATGGAGCACTCACAACCTGGATGCAACCTGGATGGGCAACCCATTCCAGTGCCTCACCACCCTAACAGGAAAGAATTTCTTCCTTATATCCAATCTAAACCTCCCCTGTTTAAGTTTGAACCCTAAATTTTGCACTTAAACTTCCATTGCAAGCATCTTGAGTTCTTAGGTAACAAAATACTAGAAAATTAATAATTAATACTAAAAAAAATCATTCATTTCCATTGAAATAAAATCTTTCGATATGTTGAGAGACTCTAATCTTCACCATATTCTAATAACTACTTTCAATACCTGTTAAAATTAGATATGTAAATACAAAGCAAGGTCTTCCTTCAGCAAAGACACTTTCTTGGTTAGATGCTTCCAAGAGAGTGAAGTAACCTTCATCAATTGCTATGCAAATAGCCTTGTTACTACATAGACTTGTACATGAGATAAAAACATACTTCTGCTTCCGTCTTATTCTTTCCTTCCCTTCTATGCTCATCTGGGTTCCAAATCTAATGAGAAAATTTAATTTTAAAAAGGCCAAAGGGAGAGGACACTTCCTGATGTACCTGTAGTTTTCATAGGTGTCTGGAGATTTCTTGGTCATCAGCAAAGGTTCACAGAGATTTGAGCAAATGACTGGAGATTCAAGGAAATGACTGGAGATTCAACTGCTGTGCTCTTCGTTTATCATGCAATAAAGGTGGATCTCAGTAAAGTTCTGGCTAAATGTGAAGTGCATACTGGTAGAGAAAAAAGAATCCCTTTGTATCATCATTACAAGTTGCTAAGGCACTGCACAGAATATTGTAATTTTGGAGATAAAGTGTGATTATTTTGTTATATATTGAGTTTTCTTCCAAGGAAGATGGGAATATATTTAATATTTAATATAGTAGTCTGTACAATTAGCTTTTCTTTTATTCCTTGTGTAAAAAAATCATACCTATATATTTGATGACCATTACTAAGGAACAGCAAGTCCGCTTTTCTGATCAACTGCTTTGTTATTTCATTGATCTGATTAGCTTTCAAGAGAATTGTTGGTGAATGAGGAGTCCTTGTTGAAAGGCAGATAATACAAAGACTTCCCAGAATTAAGATGAATGTATACATAGTGCTGAAAACAAAATATTTCAACATGGAAAAAAAAATAATAACAAGTAGTAATATGACTTCGAATTACACAGTATGAGCCCACCACTTGAACTGCATCAGGAAAGATGCTGGCTGCCCACATCATTCTGTGATGTTACTAAATCTAATAAGAGTAATTGCAAGCCTAGGAATGCTTCCAAATAAATATGCTTTATGATCTTAAACTCTAAGGGAGAGATGTCCACCTATTCCTTAATTATTTAATCTAGTAAAGGACATGTGCACAATGCAGCAGCTTAGCTGCCCATCAGTACATCTCAGCAGGAATGTAACTCTGATCATTCTGTGCTGCTTTCCCATTTGGCTGATGAATCAAGCCAAGGTCTGTTAGAGCCTGCTAGGACACTGGACCTGCTCAGTGAGGCAGTCGCCATCTCATCCTATAATTCAGCTGCCCTGAGAGATTACCTTCACTGAAAGAGTAAAATAGTTCACAAACAGCAAAACACCTTAACTGAATGGGGCTTAGAGTTGTCGCAGTCCTGTAGCTTCACTGATGGCTGAGGTGAACAGGTGTCCAGCCTCACTGCACTGGGAGCTGCATGCAACAGCACTCATTCTGACTTAGCTCATCTGTAATCATATTTGGAATCCTGACAACACATTCAGATTTTTGTGTATGTGCATATCGGTATGTGTGTACAGACACACACACAAACATGCATGCAATACATCTATACCTAAAAAATCTGAAAAGTTAAAAAGTTTGCCTTTGGTGGCAGGGCTGGGAAAACAGTTCTGCAGATTTTTCTGTATCACACATCATACAGAGAAGTGATCCATAGATACATGTTTGTACATTTTGTATGTTTAGACACAAACACTGTATATTAAAAATCAAGCATTCATAAACTGCTATAAGCTTGGATCTGAATCCTGCTAAATTAACTCTGCTATATGTTCAGGTGGTGATACTGTTCCTGTGTGAATGCCCACATCGCAGGGCTGTTCCAGCATAAAGGTATAAGTTTTATCTTGTTTCCCCTAATATTTTTTTAAAACTTAAATTTTAGTCAGAAAAGGTGTGGGGGAAGGATGAGGATCCTGCAGGACTGGAGAATAATTTCCTGTTCTCCTGTTGTGTGTTCTCAATTCAGATCCATGGAAATAAAGAAGCAATATAGTTACACAAATTAAGATAGCAGAGAATCAAGCCATGAAACGGAAATGGGAAAGCAATGAGCCAGGTAATATTTAGTCACACAGCATGAAAGGTACACAGTCTAGTCCTGGTTTGACTTGTCTGAGCAGGGAAAATAAAAAGTGATTGTTTTATTTGAAGTTTCTGGGATCCCTGCTCCTGGAGTTGTTGGTGGGCTTTCTCAGTCTCTCCTGCTTAATAGCAGGAAGGGCCATACTGCAGACTCAATTGCCTGAGTTCTTTTGGGATCTCTAAACCATGGACTCTTTTCCACTCCTTAAGTCCTAGTGAAGTAACTGTGCCTGAGTAGTTAATCCACAGCCAGTGGCACTGGTGAAGCTGGGTTTCCTTTGGGTTTGTGTAGTGTATCCTTTGAAGTACTCTCACTACAATACACTCAGTTCATCCTTATGTTCCTTTGCTTTGCTGCCATGATTCCTACTGTCCTCCTAGCTTGCTCTGCAGTACTTGCAGCAACTTCCCAAAGCCTCATACCCTTTCTTCATACTAAAGTAGTTCTCCAGCCCACTGGTGTTAGCTTAGCACTTCTTATGAGTTCAAGCTGTTTTTGTAGCTTTCAGCTGTATAGCCTGGTAAAATGTGCATGCTAAATGGCCAGTCAGGGCATGCCAGGTGATTGACCAGCTAGATGTTACAAAAGAGATCTCATTTACTTCGGAAGAAGCATCAGTGGGGTCTCTCATCTTTAATCATAGAATAGTTAGGGTTGGAAAGGACCTTAAGATTACCTAGATCCACCCCCCCTGCCATGGGCAGGGACACCTCACACTAAACCATGCCACCCAAGTCTTCATCCAACCTGGCCTTGAACACTGCCAGGGATGGGTTATCTAGATTTCAGTGTCGGTGTTTGTTGTATTTGCAATCTCTAACCATCTGTTATGTGGGGCTGAAATTGGTCAAAGAGTACCAAAATAATGAGGAGAAGGGGATGGAGAGGCAGGGGGAACTGCCTGCTAGCCACCTAAAAGAAGAAACAAATGGTGTAATTTTGTAACCTTCATATCCTTGGACAGACAGGCTAGTGAAAATGCCTCAAAACAGATGAAACTAAGCGTACCCTATGTTCAGAGTTCCTTAGGAATGATTCTTTGGCTTTGCTCCAGGAGCCCTTCAGTAGAAAACACAAATCCAGGGAGCCAATAGCTTATTCCTGAATGAAAGAGAGAGCTGAGAGCAGAACCCCTCTGTATCTTTCATATTTATGGAAGGACAGTGAAGTGGTGGCCTGCCAAGGGAGCTATTAAGCACTGTGTGACATTATTTTAAGTATCTCATTAAAACAACTGTTTTTTTTCCATAAGTTTGAAAAAAAAAAAAAAAACCTTAACTGCACCAGGGGTCAGAAAGTCAAAGACAAAGCCACACGTCTTCATGTCTTCTGCAGTAGCTCTGAGCAACTTGGGTGTGCTGGGTAACCTACTCCTTCCAGGAGCAGCCCTTGAAGGCAGTATGTCTCTGGCACTCTGTGCTCTCTTTCTTCCCCTTGAATATGTGACAGAAAATTATCACAAATATCTGTATCTACTACCTGCTCTGGTGTCTCCCACATGGGAAGGGAATGAGGTAAGGAAAAATTACTCTCATACAGCAGCTGGAGTCCCAGCTGAGAAGTGCTTCTGAGGTCAGAAAGAATTTTTTCCCCATCGGTGTGGACAACAGCTAGGACAAGTTGGGTCATACTGCTATAATATATGATAGTAAAGATGTTCTACAACCTCTTGAGTTTCATTCATATTTTCATCTGAAATAAAAGAACCTACTTTTCCATTATAAGTGAGCCCCTTGAATCTTTTCGCTATTTTTACTGCTGAATGGCTGCATCTCCTTTTTCTTTTGCTTTTCCTTCTTTGTATATTTTACTTCCTGCTGTCTATTCATGATCTGAGCAAAAGGCTGCCATGTGGATTTAAGCTATAATTTTTCTGTTCCTTATTCTCATACATTCTTCTAGAGCTGAGAGACTATATTAAATCATTTGCATTTAGAAACCAGAGTTTGCCTTTGACTGTGAATGCATAGCATAAACCTGGCACTCCTGAAAATAATTGCTTTCATTTTTGCTTTGACCAAAGAAACTTTTTGCACTTACCTTGAACCTCATGGGTGTGAAGGAAACTCTTTAGTGCTCTTTTTAGTCAATAGGTCAACAAAATATTATTCTAAGATGTATTGCAATATACAAAAAGAAGAGCACGTTTCAAAAATAAAAACTATCACTTGACTTGCAGAGAAACAGATGGGCATGATTTACGCAACTAGCTAGAATGAAAAATAGACCCAAAGTGAATTAAATGCTAGTGAGATGAGAATTAAACATTTCTTTTTTCTGCTGAAGTGAGAAAACAGTCCTACTTATAATGGAAAATTATTCACTCTGTACTGTAGCGTAAGGCAAAATGTATCACACTGGAAGAAGATATTACTAGACTGCAGAAGTACATGGTCTCACCAGTAGAATGGATTGTCTCACCCAAGGAAGAACTACAAGTATCATTTCAACTTTAGCATTTCTGGACAAAAAAAGAATTCTTCCAGTACTTATTTAAAACTTTTGTTGAATGCATAGAACAAACTGAACAAGTGCTTTTTAAATGCATTAATGTTCCAAATATCTTTTTATTTAAATTGTAAACTTTCTATGAGACTTCATCACATTTTTGTCTCAATTGATCTTGCTGTTATCATTAATTACAGTTGTGTTTCCACAAGCATTGAATGTTCCTATAGAACCTATCACTTCAGCTTTCAAAGGGCAAATGCTGTAATAAAATGGAAATTGCTAAATATCAGTTAATTCCCACAGTAATTATCTAAGTATTATTTATATCACTGTAACTCAGAGCAATGTTCACTGAGACTGAGGGCCTTTGTGCTAGATAGTATCTGAGAATAAGTTTAATATTCTTAACCACATTAATCTGGCTCAACTGAGAAGGGCCATTTTAAAAAGTATCAGCTGTGCTGGAATGATCAGTCTATTGTCTAATCATTTGAGCATTTTATAGAGAATGGTCTAATTGTTCTAAATGCTTGAGGCAGCTGAGCTGCTCTAAATTTCCAGTGAGCTGCGGGGAAACATCTTTATTCTTTCTGGACACCTGGTGTAGTGCTGACTGTGGAGGTATAGGAAAAGTACTGGAGGGCTAACCATAGGACAGGACCACTTACATGGCACAGCATGACCATGGAAACCTCTGGCAAATTGTTAGCTGTATTTTAATACCCATTGGTGAGCACGCTTGGTTTTTAGAAACCTAAGGTACAGATATTTGGACTGTTACATGCTGGTGTTACTTGACCTGGGGATAACACAGGTTGCTACTGACCTTAATTTCATAGAAGGGCCCAAATTAGCAACAGTCTTTGTCCGAAAACATTATAGCCTAAATAAAGAAATATTTGGCAGATGTTCTAGGAGAAAGGAAATATCTTCTTTATTTACTAGATGAGGAACATAAAGGTTAAGAACTAATGTTTCTCTCTGTGCAAGTCAGCGAGAATTTTGCCAGTGACAGGAACTGGTTTAGGCCTTTACCCACGAGGATGTCACTTCAGTGGTACAGGCAGTACATAGTAGAGACAGGAACTGAATGCAGGTTTTCTGAATTCTGGACCAGATAAAAGACTGTAGAAACAGTTGTTCTGATTGCAGTTTGGTAGGTATGTGACCTCTGTACTGTATACTACCAATATAATTATTTATATATCAGTGAGGTCAACTACAACCATTTCCATCCCAATTCTGACATCTGGAACTTCGACCTCACCAGGAGGTGCCTTAGGGAACATGTGTATGCTTCAGGAAGACCAGTCTACCATTTTAATAATCATTCCAGCAAGCTCATTGGGGTGCAATGCAGTTTTTATCATCTGGTTCTAATCAATCTTTGTGTGGAACCATGCCTACCATACACAGGTTCCCTACTGTAAAATGACATGTTACTGTACAGTGGCCACTCATTATTTCAGTCAATGTGTCCTCACAATGTCATGCAGTATCTTGGTGGTGTCATAAATGTATGTGCTACAATGAGAAGCATGGCATCAGAGTAATGTTTGTCATGGACTTCATTACAGCTGGCTGCAGTGGTTTTAGACATGTTCCCCACATTTTAACAACATTTGAGCATTACAGAGGACATTTCTTAGCAGAAGAATGACCATCACCCCACAGCACAGAGGTAAGGATGTGGAATGAAGAGCAGCAGGATGCAGTACTGATCTGCAGGGATATCAAGGGAGGGATGATCCTTGTGGAGTTGCACAACTCACTTTTCCTTGTGCAGACTTTTTGTTTTAACAAGGGACTATCTTGCTAATGTAAAAAATCTAAGTAAAAGAAGTTTCCTTAAAAAGATGTGCAGTATATACTGTGTTTGTCCATGACCGCTACAAACTAAGCATGACAGAGGTTAAAATTTAATCTTGGAGCCCTTTAATTAAGATTCTGATAAAGTCATCACCTACACTGAAATAATCAAAACCTAATCTCAAATGTCAAATACTGTAAACTGAGAAATTCAAAGGGAAAATTTCAGAACTACAGATTAGACACACCTACATTAGACCTACACATTAGACAAAAGACTAAATGCAATGCATGCTTTGTGAGGTAATCTGCAGAGAACAATCATTTTTGCTATTGGAATTGTACATCTAACAAATCTCTAGACCTCACAAATATTTGAATCTTTCAGCATTTCAAACTTTCATTTCCACAGAGGCTGCTTATGGCCCTTTACACACCATTTTTAAAATGTGTACAAAAACTATGGTCTGAATATTCCCAGTAAAAATTTCTATCTCACAAGATGAAAAATCCCTTCCAAGATCACAATATTTAAAGTCTGTTGGAAGGGACACACTCTGGCCTTAGATGCTGCAGTTTAAAATGTCTGCTGAAATTACTGGGATTGCAGTGATGTAAAACAGAGGTAAGTGAAATCATGTGTGAAGCAATACTAGAGGTTTTGTTTATGCAAGTGAATTTCAGATGCAATAAATGCTCATGTATTTTGCTCTCTCTGTGCATAGAATTATTTTAATAGGGTAAATTAACCAAGCACTGATTATACACAGGTCTTGCAGGTCCATGCACAAAGCTGTTTATTGTATTCAGGCAGAGCAGGACATTTTGGTACACTGGACACATTTGGTTTATTCCCCTCAGTGTTCTTTCCTCTGGAGCTCTCTCTCACTTAGCCTTGCTTCCCTCTGTGCTCCTTTCAGCTGCCAGATGCTTCTTCAAGAGTCTGCCCTGGCCCTGCAGAGCATCCTGAGGTTGTGGCCTTCACATCTCTCACCATCTGGTGCCTCTCTTGCCCCACTGTGATCATGACTCTGTAGCACAAGTTGCATGTGCTTGTAGCTGACAATTCATGTGTTTATGGGTGCTGTGGACCAAAAATATCCTGTCTCCAGATGAAGTTTTTCTTAACTTTTGAGGATCCTTTGCTTTTTCAAGTCAGTTTCACAGTGAGAATCAGGTTTAATCCTGGGTAAATACATAGAAAAGATTTCACATAATCTTGCTTATGCCTTTAAAGAGGAGATGATTTCACAGTAATTATGCCTGTGTCTGAGATCAGTAACAGACCCTAATGCCTCTAAGACATTGCTATGGGATACATTCTCTATTTTATTCTCAGGAAAGTGGTTAGCTGCAAGGAGGATATTACCCTTCTTCTTCTGGCTTACTTTTCCAGTAAAGACAGAACCCTGCTTAGAAGAAGAAGCCTCTTGCTTCTGTATTTTAAAATATCTTCTGTAGTTATGGAAGTGCATGGTCCAGATGTAGTGTTGTCCTCAGTTGTTAATCAAGGGCCTCAGGGATAAGTATTGTATTCCAGGAATAGCCACCTTTGTCCTGGAGCATTTAGATCATTTGTGCTATATGACTTTAATGCTGCTACTACATTGAGTGTCACTTTATTTTGGAAAAACAAAACAAAACAAGACAAAACACAACAACCCTTAGATTGAAAGCTTCTTGCAGTAGAAAGTTATATGTGTCTGAATTTCTTAAGATATCTTAAGATTATGGAAGCAGTTTGTAGATGTAAATAATGTGGCAAAAAATACAAATCCTCAAGAAGATTTTGCACATATAGGGGTAGGCAGTGATAGTTCATGATAGGAGCAGTAAAATCTTTCCCATTTAGAAAGAAGAGCCATTGGCAACATCTGAGTAGGGAATCTGAAACACAGCCCGTCTGGTCTATAATTTGAAATACACTGGTCTGTAACTTTGTGAAAATGAAACTCCAAGGAAACTAAGTGCCCAACACCCACTTCAGAAGCTTCCTAAGTGTTTTCAGCTTATATGACAAAGCCACTTCTGTTTCTCTAGGTTCTTGACTTAATGCTACCTTTCTCTGGGCCATCCAGATGCATCTAAAGTATTGTAGAAAAGAACAGAATTTAAGCATAGATCATCTCAAAGTGCTGGAACTAAGGCAGAGGGTAGAGTGTTGTTATGGAAGTACCTCTCAGAGCTGAGTTTGTTAACAAGGACTTGTAATGCAAATTTCTAGTTAATATTCCTGCAGAATCTGAATATGAACAATGGCTATATATCAGCTGAGGAAATTCCATTTCCATCCTTATTGCTTCCCAATGTTGAATCTCATGTAGCCAGGTTAATTTAAATAGATCTGCTGCCAGTGGTGCAGTAATTCTTGTAAAAAATGTAGTTAAATTTGCTGCTCACACTGTATGTGCATGCACAAATATACCTCTCATGTTCTGTGTGTTCAGTGCATTGATATACTTTGCTTTTCATTTTACAATTAGGTCACAAAATATTCCAAACCTGTCAGTTTGTAAATGTAAATGTGAAGAAAATATACATGTCTGTTACATTTCCAATATGTATAGAAAGTTAAATTTCAAAGTACCAGCCAGGAGAAAAACCCTTAAAACCCACTGATGGCCACAGGACTTGTGCAAATGAATGAAAGCTAAATTTCAAAAGTAAAAAGCTTTCCCTTCCCTCCAACCAGGAAAAGCTCTATTTGCAATGCTCTGCTAGTGTATACTTTCCACCATGTAACTGCGTTGAGTTTGGGTCTGAAGGCAACGGGCAGACCTCACTAGCTTGCGGAACCAAGCAGCTAATGTCTGCAGTCACAGATACCCACCAGGCTTCACATCCCCTGTGAATGGTGAACTTTCAGGGGACTGAATTGTGGTAACTTCAGGGCAAAGTTCATCACCTTCTGCTTGCATGAGAAGGCACCAAAAAGCTGCATAGGTGAAGCCCTTGGAGAATGCAAATGGTGCTGCTCTTAGTGGGCATCTTCAAAGAGCTGCCGAAGAGTCCAGTGCTCTTTGAAAGCCAGCCCTCCTGTCTGCCACAGAACCCTTGCAGAAGTGGCTCCGATCAGGGTTTACCACTAACATTTTCGAGGGAAAGAAACTCAAGATTCCTGTCCTGCTTTCTCTTATTCAGGGGGGCGAAAAAGCCCCTAAAACGAATGAGCAATTGTAAGAAATAGAAACAACAGCAGTTTTTAAGTCAGACTACCATTTATGTTAATTAGGAATTTTGTTCAGAAAAAGCACTAATAAAGTACATATGTTCTGACTTCTTTTTTCCTCTTCCGAGCACAGCGCAGAAACCCCAAATATATTCTCTGCTGACAATTACTAATGCCTAAGAAAGCTTCCAACATACCCTCTTCTGTCTTATAGAACCTAGTTAAGAAATACAGTATTAACTAAAAACCACAAAGTACAAGAAGATGCCATCCTCTTCCATTTGTCCTCAAGCAGTCAGCAGGCAGTGTGTGGTATACTCAGTACTGAAGCACAAAGGCAGACAAATCTAAAACTGGTCCCCAGACTGCAGGGTGCCACAGCAACCTTTCTCAGGTGTGCCTGTGCAACTCAACAGTTACACAAGGAAGACCCCAGACTTATGGGTGTTTGAGTCCAGAGCAAGAACAGGAGTTACCTTCTTTAAAAGGAGTTTCAGACTGATTTCTGCAAGGACAAGATTTACAAATGTTCATAGGGTTTAGGACCCCTTCCTTGCTGCCAGTGCCCAGGACAGCTCATGGTCTCTGGTCTGTGGCAGGGCATCCTGCATCATCCCACATACATCCAGCCAATGGCAGCTGCATCTCTGCCTGTGCAGATTCATCAGCTGCCTTTTCTTGGCACTGATTTGTGATGAATGTTGTTCATATTCTATTCATGTTCTTATAACTTGTCCATCATGTTGCTTTCTCTGAACCCCTTACAGAAAAGCATATTTTGCAGTCAGTGTCAGATGCTGGGTTTTTTGCACATGTTATGGAAATGTATTTTTTTGTGTGCTCAGTATGTGTTTGAATGATCACATATGCAATAAAAGCTTCCTGTTGCATGCTCTACTTGTAACCACATTAAAGAGCCACATGCATCTGCAGCAATCAGGATGTGTGTTGCGGTTATCCTCTCTTCTGAGGTTTTTGTGGTTTGGGTTTCTGTGAATTTTCCAAGGCTTTGCTCTGTCAGGTTCCACCCTCCCCCCCACCCCCCCTTTTTGTATATGAAGGAACTTTTAATTACTGAGACCCTTTGTCCATACAGTTTCTCTGTACTGACCCAACATTTCCTTGCTAAATGCAAGAAGACGGTTTAGATGGTTTCTTGAAACCCTTGCAGCATTTCATTACTGGAGCCCTGTGTTTTTACTGCTGTTTAGGTGTGGGAGCCATATGAGAGGTGTTGATCTGTGCTGAATGCTTGCCTGTGAATTAGTTTGTATTTTGCCATCTGGCTGCCTGATAATTAGCCCACCTTTTTATCAAATGAATGGCACGTGTTTTCCTTTCCTTGATAGAGATGCAAAAACTATATATCTTGAAAATTATTGTTGTCAACTTCAAAAGGCAGCCAGAAAGCAGTGTCTTTCTGCAGTCACATGCATGCCCTCAGACAAACTTCACCCACATCTAGACTTTGATTAACCCCTGCATCATACTGGAGCATTACGCACTCCAAGTGTTGGATTACTGATTGCATGATATTTTGAATTTGCTACATACATATATATATTATAAGCTGAGGTCTGGGTGATATATTACCATACTGTATAGCTGCAATATGTAGCTGTATTTTCCTACATTCAGTAAATAAAGGAAATATGGAGTTTGTCTGTGTGTTCATTCTGCTATATCTTCATCACTGCTCCAAGTTTATTTCTATGAGATCCATTCCTGATGGGGCACTGTGGGTGGGGACCCTCAGGAGAAGCAGGCTGAGAAAGCAGAATAACCTAAAGAGGACAAAAGCATCAGCTCCTATGGTACTACTGCTAGAGAAATCTGCAGTTGATTATGGCACATGAAATCAGAAAATCATTAATTCAGTGAAACCCTACCCCCTTCCTCTAGGAAAAAAATACATTTTCTGAAACTTTTTTTCTCATTTATCAAGAAGCCCTTGGAAAAGGTTGTCCAGAAGGAGATGGAAGGAATTTTCTCACTCTGTGGCTTGCCTTCTATTTTGGGATGTTAGATATCCAAGTCAGCGCTTAAAAGCTATAATTCATGAGTCACTAGCTATGTACCAAATGCACAGGGAAAATCTCTTTTATTAATATGTATTTCAAGAAAGATATTTTTATTTCTTGTCTTTTTTGAGAAGCTAAAGTGTTTTTTTCTACTTTTTCAAGAAGCAGCAGATTCAAAATGAAAAGTGTGTGTTGGCTTGTGAATATGGCATTATTTTTTCCTATATAGAAAGAATTTTTACCATGGCAAATGCCAAATTGCCTAAAAAGACAACCTAAGGAACCTCTTCTGCTCACTCATTGTGATCTTGGTAGTGTGAAAATCATCTGATAGAAATTGATTTGAGGCAACAATATCTACCATCAAACAGAAGTGAAAAAAATGTGCCATAAAGTCAGCATCTCTCACACATCTCATGCACTGAATGAGACTTCTAGCTATAACTAATCTAAGCTGTATTCAAGTTGACAGCTTTAAATATGTATAAAGAAAATTACCATTTTTCTGAATGATCTAGTTTTATCTAGTGGAAATGAACATGTATTGGTTTTCTATGAAATCTGACTGTACATCCCCTTTCCTTTGGAATACCTTTGTTTTTCTACTGCCATTTGCATTCCTGTCTTTTAAAATCTAAAGTATTATAAGTACTATTTATACAGGAAAACTTTTTTCATCCTTTTTATGTTACCATGATCATGTGGATCAGGGTAAACTCTTCTCTTTGAAATATGTACATATTAAAGTAATAATAGCTCTACTTTTTATCACTGATATAACTGACAACAAATGATGGCCAGAATGACCTTCCAGAGGGCATTTCCTTCTACACAGTGCAAAAGAGAAGTATGAAGATAACAGAATTCTTTGCCTTGAGCAAGCACTGCAGGATCAGTCTTTGGCTCATTTCAGGTTGATGCCTATTACACTAATTAAACTGCATCTCAACTTCTTCATTCTGCTTGGGTCTATTGTACCTACTGTTATCTCCCATTAGCTGTGCAGATGGTAAGGTTTTGGTGGGGTATGCTTTTTGTTATAGATGTGTACAGTGTATGCCAAGCAGGAGCCCTCATCTCCAGTTGGATTTGTAGGCACTAATACAGCTCAAAAAATATTATTTGAAACAAATATTGACTCCAATAAAAATAATGGATATTTTCTTCCCAAATTTGGTTTTGGTTTGGTCCAGAAATGCACACACATGGATAGTTACATACACAAATACGTTAGTCTAGATGAGGGTAATATCTTCATCTTCCTTAGGTTCTATTTTTTTATTAACCTATGTAATCAGATAGAAAAAGATAACCTTAATAAACCATTAAGGGAAAGTAAATACATTAGAAAAAAGTGTTCAGTACACAGCGGAAATAAAATAAAACCCTGACATCCCTAAATACATATAGGCCATATTCTGCCATGATCCCCACTACCACCACCACAGTTTTATCTCTTTCTGCTGATGTAAAATGCCTCTCATGACAGAATTTAAATATGGTGCCCAGAATGCGAAACAAGACTTCCTAGAAAGCCAGTCAGTCAAGTACCCAATCCTACTGGTGTATCTTCTCGTCAAAGCAATGAATCTTAATATCTGATATGGAGGTAGAAGGGCATAGACTTTTTTGTAGAAGGAAGGTTTTTAGAAAGCATGTAAGAAAAAAGGATGTAAAAAAGCATATTCGCTGAGCATGCTGTTCTGAAGCCTTTACTCCCAATTCCTTTGCCTGCACCTCTGCTCTCTGACTCCATTTCCCAGATGACCATCTTCCAGCAGGTTCCTGGCACAGGGTATTTATTTTGCTAACTTCAGGTTTTGAGATGTCTTTTTAGATCAGCATTCAGTTCTGCAGAAATAAAAACTTCTCTTTTTTTTTTCCACAGGAAGAAATTATACCTAAGAAACAAGTTTTGAAAGCGATGCCTTCCAATACCCAGCACAGCCTTGAACAGACATGAGTCTCTGGGACCAAGTCTTCCAGCAGTTTTGAAAGGAAATTGGATCACTGCTTGCTCATGACATATATCATATTGTATTAATCCTGTGCCTCAGGGCATTCACTGCCTGCCTTTGGGTAAAGAGAGATTTTTGGGTTTTTTTCCTTTTCTCTCCTGATGCATAAATTGGCTCCCAGGTTGGTTTTTTTGGTTTTGTTATGTTCTTCTGTTGACCAGCCAACGTGTCTGCACAGGATGCAAAAACACAGCACTGCGCTGCTCCTGATGACGCTTGAAGTAAACTTATAGTTAAACTGGTAACCATATCTAGGATCAGGAAGAACTTTTCCCCTAATCCAAGTGGGATGGTTAGGGGATTTTTTGCTGTTTTCTTGTGTTTCTCTATATTGATACTTGCATTTCTCTATATTGATATTTTTGTCCTACATCCCTTGTGAATATTAAAAAAAAAAAATAAAAATAAAAACTGACAAAAAGCAACAAGAAAAAAAATCCTGCTATGCTGGAACCTATAATAACGGCAATATCTTGGATTTATCCTGCTTCCTTTCTGTAGGTCATTGCAGCAACCTGTTTTTCACTGCAGATGTTGTTTGTTCCCAATAAAAAACTTGGGCAGTTGGTTTTGGGGTTTTTTTGCCCATTCAGGACTCTGTGGCTATTGCTAGTACAGGGAAATGTATTTGTTGACCTACATTGCCATTTCAGACTGATGGTGTTACAGAAACTGAATCCCACTTGCAACATCATCATCACAATGCAGCTTACATCCATTTATTGCAAAAGTGTGTGGCAGAGCAGAATTCAGGATCTCCATGCATAGATGCAAAACAGCAATCGGTTTTTCAAGGCATGAGAATGCAACTCCAACAGCCAAGCTGATTACGTTTCTATCAGCTTATTACTCAGAACATTTCTCTAAAGGAATGATTGGAGCACTATGTCAGACAAGACATCCAAGCAGATAAGAAAGAAATAGGCTTGTTCATGTTTGTTGAGACCTTATATTTAATGCAGATAATTCTTCTCAAGTGTGTTTTCTGAATTGTGCAAGATGTGTCTAGCAAATAGAATGGACTTTTATGATTTCCTATAGGGGAAAAATAATGTATGTGAAATGTGAGATCCTTGTCCTCTTCAAAATAAGCTTATATGGTTTGTAATCCTCTTGTGCTTATACTTAAAGCTCTGTACTGTGTTTTGCAGGTTAAGGAAGATTTCCCCCTTGGAAATTCAGTACAACAATGACAATGTAGCTGCTCATAAGATGTTTAGTACGTGTGGGGTTTTGACATAAGAACACCCCAAATTTGAATACATAAGGTAACAGCTAGAATCAGTCTGAAAATAAGATCTTTCTCTTAGATTATTGCTTCAGATGCACGTCTGTAAATCACGATCTTATTCTGAATTTCTGTCAAATCTGGAAATATTACAAGTAAATTCAGCCAAACAAAGAGATAACTTTTATTTCAGATAAACAGAGATTTCTGCTAATAACAATCCTGTGCAGGCTCTAGATGGGACACTGCTTGTTATGTCCAGTTTCTGCAGCTAATGACCATACAAGCTTCTGTCAACTGTATAAAGGTGTTATGTTCAAAAAGTCTTTTGACAGAGAATTAGGATAATTCTCTGAACTAGAATAAATTCTCTGAACTAGAATTAGGCACTTCAAAACACACCCTGTTACATCATTGGAGTTGCAGGTAGTCTAATATGGTGCTATAAATCTGCATTTGCCCAGGAAACCCATACCTGGGTGATGGTAGATATTATTTACAGTATTTTAGGATGCTTATTATAATGACTAGCTTCTGGCCTCATAATGTCTGCTAGGAATACTATTTACGGAAATACGTCATTAGCCCTAAAAGTGTTTATCAAAGGTTTTTAATAGGAATATTTGCCTGTTAGGTAAACAAGAAGCTACAGTGGCTTATAAACTGATTTCTAATGTTTCACAGCTCCTGCACATTCAGACACAAAACCAGAGATCAGACTAATTTGGTGGTAACAACAACCATTACATGTTTTGTGATGTTCTGATTTAATTAAAAAAGAAAAAAAGAAAAGGGAAAGGGAAAGGGAAAGGGAAAGGGAAAGGGAAAGGGAAGAAAAGTGAAGGGAGAAGAGAAGAGAAGAGAAAAAGAAAAGAGAAAAGAGAAGAGAAGAAAAGAGAAGAAAAGAGAAGAAAAGAAAAGAAAAGAAAAGAGAAGAAAAGAAAAGAAAAGAAAAGAAAAGAGAAGGAAAGAGAAGAAAAGAAAGAAAAGAAAAGCAGTAGGTGCATCCCACCTTAATTCCCTGCTCCTCCCTGAACCAGGTCACAGAGCTCCAGAAGCAGTGCAGCAAGACCGAGTGCTGAATATAACTCTCTGTGACCTGCTTCANCCTGAACCAGGTCACAGAGCTCCAGAAGCAGTGCAGCAAGACCGAGTGCTGAATATAACTCTCTGTGACCTGCTTCAGACTGTGAACTGAAGCACTGATTTCAGCACATACAGTACCAGGGTAACCTGCTTTGCTTGCAGCCAGCATCTTTCAGAATCTGGAGACCCATGAACCTAGGTAGCTCAGATACAGACTCAGGTCTGAGCTCCCAAAGCTGCTGAATCTTTTCACAGCTCCTCTTACAAACATGGCTGCATCAAGCTGCTCCCTGCTTGGAGACCATCCCAGTGTCCTTCATACCAGAGTTCAGACTTTAAATGGGAAAACCACAGGTGACTAGCCCCAGCTTTACTATGTAAGCACTGTCCAGTACATAGCTAATTTAGTTAATTAGTATTTGGTACCAGAGGGCATCCAAAGTTCACTTGTATGAAATACTTATTGTTTCTGCCTTAAAAAAAATCAGTTAATACCCAGAATTGCAACAAGGATGAACAAGGGTCAACATAATATCACATTTTTTATTATTTCTTTGCCTTTGTTTAAACTTAAAACACCTGACACTGGACTCAGGTTACATTTTAGTCCCATAAAATTCTGGAATCTAGCTATAGGAAATTAAAAATGTCATCTTAAATTCCATGTTTCTCTCTGCACTTTCTAAACTGTCATTTCAAACCTGCTTAAGGCAAACCCTTTAGGAAAAGAAGACTGGCAAATGACTATGGTTTCATTTTGTTCTGATTAAAGTCAAGTTTGAAAAAATGTTGTATTCTATTTTGTGAAGAGCAGTAGTTGGACATTATTGCATGTGTTCATCAGGAACATCTATTTGTCTCAATTTTTTCCCAGCCACTTTAGGAGACATATATTCTAATCTCAACACTTGGGTTTTCCTGACACTGTGTATTTATGATGAGCACAATATCCATCATAGGAAGCAGGGAAAACAAATAGTCTGATTCTGATTTCCCTTGCAGTGACATAAATCTACAAAGGCTAATGGAATTATTGCATATTTATGTTCTGGTGAGTGCAGGATTTGGCTTGGCAGCTCTATAAATTCTCTAGCTTTCAGCATAGCAGGGCAGCTATACACACCATGCAAGTTCTGAACCATCTGGTTTCTTGGAGACCACAGGAGCTTTTTATGGGTTTCTTTCTAGCTCTGATTGAACATGGTTAGTTATTTCTTTCCCTATTCCTGCAGTTGACTGCAGTGATCCCTTTCTTACAAATTTTTACTACTTCATGAAGTGTACAGCACTTGACTGGCTGTTACTCAGTTAAACTGAAGAGATTATATGAAAGGTTGAACTGACTGCAACTTACGTGAAGAGAAATAAGCAAAGCCACAAAATCTTCATTCAGCAGAATGGGAGAAAGGTTTGTGGACTGCTAGCAAAAGAAGGTGAAACACAAGCTGAAAATGAAATTCTCAATTGTAAACCATCAAGGCAGCAACAGAATACAGCAATAATGACAATTGGATTTTTTACAGCAGATTTTATTTCACAAGCATGTCACAACGCAACCTTCCAGAGGTTCTCTGGGAAACCAAACAGACTTTTTTCCAAGTAGTTTACTACACTTAAAAAGTTGTTTTGTCAGCTTGAGAAAGTGCTAAGGTTTAACGGGCAGTGAGCAGTATTTCAGAAATATTTGCCTTGTTTGCAGTTAGAACTGTAGCAGAGCTCCTGACGTGTGTCGTTCTACAGCAATGCAGGGGAGGCTGAAAGGATCGACAAGTTTTGGAAAGTCAATAAAGTGCCATAATGTGTTAGCCAGTGTTCAGTCAACCAAACTGTTTGATTAGCTCAGCCGGCCCGTATTCTTTCTCCAGGATAAATTATTTGATGGCTTTAAATAGCTTTGACCTTACTTTACCTTTAGGATAACTTTACCCTTCCATTATCTTCTATAAAAGAAATGCTCTTTTCAGAATATATTTCTTGCTTTTTGGAATAATAGCACAAGCTTTCTCAGCACATTTAGGCAGGTAGTTAATATTTTACAAAAGAATAATTTGGGTGGCAAAACTAACACACCAAACATGTCATCTTTTGTTAAGGAAAATCCTCTGTCTCAAAAGCAGCATTCGTGTGATCACTGTGATATTTGTAATATATGAAATAAACCCTGAGCTTTCTAGCATGAGCATTTCACACAGCATGAAGTGAAGAAGCTATATGTTGATCTTGGTTACCTTTGTGAAATATTACAAACTGTAGAAGTACGATATAAAAACAGGAGCAATGATCAGCCCAAAGACTGGCATATCTTGTACAACAGTATATGCAGATAATAGTTTTCCTTTATAGAGCAACTTTCATCAGTCTTTCATAGCATGCATAGGATAGCTGACCTATTTAGCCTCATTTTGTGGAGACAGTGTAAGAGAATGGCAAAACCAAGTTAAAGCATCCATAAGAACCCACCTTCCTGCAGAGAAAAGTAGCATAAAGCAGAGCTTTTGTTTCTTCCCTTAATCTTTTGTCACTGCAACATTATCCAAATCTCACAAATACAAGTCTTTATATTGAAAGCATACTTCAGTGAACTCCAGCACAGCTAGGTGTCCCAGCGAGTGCCAGACCTTCCTTTCAGGTCAGCATACCATTTGAGAGCTCGGCTGTTGAGACATCTGAAAGTCTGCAGCCTGAGCATGAGACACCTATGTTTCCTCCCTGCTGTGGGTTTTTCCAGTACCCCCATCAGTCCACAGGACTGACATAATCCAACTGTATTTGGCTTTGTCTCCTCATTTTGCTTTGCAACAGAATTGTTGGTAGCAAGTCACTGCTGATTTTGTGTATTTTCTTAACTGAATGTTCATTAGAGAGTTTGGGAGAAGTCCGCTGTTCTAGTATATTGAATTAGGCCAGAGTGGTATGCATTGGTAAACTATAAATATTCAGCAAAGATTGCACTGTATATTATTAAGAAATATGCTGATTAGGTGGCAGGGTAACTTTATCTTTGAAGTTAAATTTATTGCCTCATTTTTTTAAAAACATCATGTGGCAACCATCATACATATATTCAGCTCTCAATTAATTGTGGGCAGATGATACAGTTGCTAATTGAATGCCTCATGCCTTATATCAGTCAACCTCTTTCACTCCTTCAGAAGGACAATACCACACCTTCCTCTGTGGCAAAACTAAAGGGTATGTGCTGCCCACATACAGCCACAGCCTCCCACTACTGCCTAACACTTCGCTCCTGTCTTCAGACACCTGTGTACACATTTTTCAAAGGTAAATATGCTACATATGCTGCTTGTCCTGGGTTCAGCAATTGCAGCCAGTTTTTCTTCTCCTTAGTAGCTGGTGTTTTGACTTAACCTGGGAACAAGGCTGATAATGGCCCCACGTTGGGCACCAAAAAGAACTGTTGTGGTTTAAACACAGCCACACAGCTCGATCACTCACTCAACCTCCCCCCCCCCTTTCTTGCCCTCCCCTCCTTCCTCCCTGCTCCTGGAGGAATGGGGGGAGGAGAACCGAAGGGATGCAACTCCCATGGGTTCAGATAACAACA
>NDXB01013632.1:0-42433 GCA_002631895.1 Agapornis roseicollis
AAAGGGACCTGGGGGTCCTGGTGGATGGGAGGATGACCATGAACCAGCAATGTGCCCTTGTGGTGTGCATCCTAGGGTGCATTATAAAGGATGTGGTTAGTAGATCAAGAGAAGTTCTCCTCCCCCTCTACTCTGCCTTGGTGAGGCTGCATCTGGAATAGTGTCCAGTTCTGGGCCCCTCAGTTCAAGAAGGACAGGGAATTGCTTGAAAGAGTCCAGCGCAGAGCCACAAAGATGATTAAGGGAGTGGAACATCTCCCTTATGAGGAGAGGCTGAGGGAGCTGGGTCTCTTTAGCTTGGAGGAGAGGAGACTGAGGGGTGACCTCATCAATGTTTAAAAATATGTAAAGGGTGAGTGTCAGGATGATGGAGCTTGGTTCTTTTCAGTGATGTCCAGTGATAGGACAAGGAGCAATGGGTGTAAACTGGAACTTAAGAGGTTCCATGTGAACATCAGGAAAAACTTCTTTCCTGTGAGAGTGACAGAGCACTGGAACAGGTTGCCCAGGGGGGTTGTGGAGTCTCCTACGTTGGAGATATTCAAGCCCCACCTGGACAAGTTCCTGTGTGATGTACTCTAGGTTACCCTGCTCTCACAAGGGGGTTGGACTAGATGATCTTTCAAGGTCCCTTCCAAACCTTAGGATTCTGTCATTCTGTGAAAAGATATTTTTCACCCCTATTTAGAGAAATAGGCAGGAAAGGTTACTGAAACTCTTGGCACAAATAAAAACTTTGGTAGAAGCACAGCTAATTCCAATTTTATGTGGTCTAAGTGTCAAGTTCTAAAGTAGATTTAAAAGTATGACAGAAAATGAAAGAAAATTATTGTTTTAAGATGCTTTCAGCATCAAATTATTTTGGCAAAAGCTTTAGTGTCCCCCGCCACAGATTTTTCTTATTCTTTTTAGTATCAAAATCCACAACTTTTAATCATTCATATGAAGTTGCATTGAAGTTTACTGATAAAACTCCCATGTAAATACATATAAAACTTCATGTAAACTAGCTTTCAAATAAAAACATTTAAAGGTATCAAACTAATAGAAGAAATTTAGTCAAAGATTAACAGACAATGCATTCTGAAACAAGAACCAATTCTTCTGTTCCTTTATAATACACAAAAATGGCAGCCTAATCTAGAAAAGCATTGTCATTTGAGATACAACACTACACAAAAATATATCAACATTTAACTTCCTTCTTGCCTTTTTTTTTATTCCCCCTGTAAGTATTGCCTTCTACTGCAACATTAACAATGGGATGGACATGAAGTCACAGACACACGTAAGGGACAAAGGGCCATCAAACAATAAGACAGAACAGGAAAAAAGAAATGAAAACACAAACTAATCTTACTAGAGCTTATCTTGGCACACCTGCTCTATTAAGTGGCCAAATCATACTGGCCACATGTAAAGAATGTAAGAATAAGCCAAATAAGCACATATGTAAATTAAACAATCCTGAAATCTAATGCATGACTGCAAAACTGTCAGCCTAAACTGATAAGGATATCTTTTACTCACATGCTCATGGCATCATGTTGGATTCAATGCAGCACCCACTTTACCTCAAATTTTGATAGGATTATTCCACTGAGAGCTTGAACTGCCAGTTCCTATCTCCCAGCTACACGAGGTCTAACTGAGTGCCTAAGCCCCACAGCTTTTGACAATTTGGGTTAAAAATTGCTTTAAAACCCTGTAGGTTCATCCATGTTCACCTCAGTCTAATGGGACTGCTTGGCTCCCCCCTATGTTAGTCCAGCTGGGACCATTAGTGTTGCCAATTGCCCTTGCACTTCTCTCATGTTTTATTTATCTTTCATAGAGGATTGCTATAATAAGCTTTGACTGCTGCGAAGAAGCTGAAGCCAACAGGAAAGCTACCAGAGGTGATGTCTGACACATGCTAACCACACCACCTGTTTCACCAATTTAAAACCCCCAGTGTGAAAACCAAATGTGACTGTCATCAATAGATTTGGCAATGTTTTCAGTGGGATCAGCATTTCAAAATAAGTAATGGAGCTTCGCAGCTCCCAAGGACACTGCCAGCCCTTTCTGTGTGACATCAGTGCTTAACACCACCACTGAACTAAAAACACATGGAAGGATGTAACAGAGGCTTAGGGATGATGCCAGCGCACAGGGAGAAAGCAGCGGTGAGAAGCAGTGTCTGACATACGCACTTGTCTTTCTGAGAGAATGGCATGCAGAGGATGGTGTGGATGAAGGTGGTGAGGATGATGAGGTCTCATTTAAATCTTCTGGATTTATCCAGTAGGCACGAGTGTCTCGATTACCTTTCTTGCTAGTACAGCTGACGTCACACTGGAAAACATCTTCACAGCTGTCACTCTGCAAGCGCTCCTTCTGGAGAAGTTTGTCCACTCTCTGTATAATACACTCCAGACTTTTGTCAACATTCAACCAAACTTTCTCCTTAAAAGAAAACATTCCTTCTCAATTTAAAAAGAAAAGAAACATTGGGTAACTCATCCCTTGGCAATGTATTTCCTCCTGTGATTCTAGTCACAATTGCTCTGCAAAGTTTCCTCTGGGCCATCCTGCACACACAATTTCTGGATATATAAATAACATATACCAGCATGTCAAGAATAGGTACAACCATGACTTGAGTGGCAAATTGTAAAGCTATTTTCTAAGCAAATTTGCTGAGCAATTATTTGCACTATTTCAATTTCCAGCTGGCAATATTATTTATTCTTGAAACTCATGTTTGATGTAATAATTGTATGAAATCACACATCTCTTTTCCTATATAACACACTAAATAACAGATAAAATGACTGTATTGTATTACTATCCAAATAGCTGAATTGGCTTTCTTCATATCTCATTACTCCGAGTTTGACTATAAGTCAATGTATGCCAAAACAATTAAAACAAGGATCTATTTCCAAAATGACCTGGATCTCATTTAAAAATTGGTATTTCACAATATAGAATCATAGAATAGTTAGGGTTGGAAAGGACTTTAAGATCATCTAGTTTCAGCCCCCCTGCCATGGGCAGGGACACCTCACACTAAACCATGTCACCCAAGGCTTTGTCCAACCTGGCCTTGAACACTGCCAGGGATGGAGCATTCATTATATATATATATATATATATAATTGTTTTCATTAATCTCAACAATTTTTGAGATTTCATTAAGTTCTTTTTATATTATACAATGACATGAAGCTATACAGCCAAATTCTTATTTCAGTTGGCAGTGTGGTGAGGAAAANTTTGTCCAACCTGGCCTCGAACACTGCCAGAGATGGAGCATTCATTATATATATATATATATATATAATTGTTTTCATTAATCTCAACAATTTTTGAGATTTCATTAAGTTCTTTTTATATTATACAATGACATGAAGCTATACAGCCAAATTCTTATTTCAGTTGGCAGTGTGGTGAGGAAAACCATTTAAATACTTTGTTCAAACAGTATTAAAATGGTGTTCAGAATTAAAACAGAGTTGGACTGCAAGTTCTAAATATTTAGATGAGAATAAAAACCAGGAAGGCTGAACTGGATAGCTAATGCACACAAATTATGCTTTATTTTGGTGAACTGTAAATACCCTTTGTAGTAGAGTCAGGTTTTGACTTTAAAAGCTATTTACTTT
This sequence comes from Agapornis roseicollis, assembly GCA_002631895.1. Classification (NCBI taxonomy): domain Eukaryota; kingdom Metazoa; phylum Chordata; class Aves; order Psittaciformes; family Psittacidae; genus Agapornis; species Agapornis roseicollis. The sequence continues at coordinate 3,651 of NDXB01013632.1, forward strand.
CCCTTGGAACTGACTTCAGAAACGCCATTCACCTACTGTAATGATTTCCACTGTTTAAGGAGACCTGGAAATATTATTAAGGTCTGTTTCTATCCCCCTGCCAAGGAGTAACAGAGCACAGGTCAGAGCTAGAGTCAACATCTTTGCTAGTTGACTAGTACCTTTAAACCAGTTGTCCTATGTGTATCTGGCGAGCAATTAAAGAGCTTATAGAAAAAAGAACACAGCAACCAAAAAAAAAAAGAAGAAAATATTCATCACTTCACTAAGCAAGCATACCCATTCCTCTTCATGCCAATCCACCTGCAGAGAAGATCGGCTATTTCTTCCTGTCCATCTGGCCACAAGTGTATCTTGATCATTCCTCAGCATCACTTGCTCCCCTTCTCCAGAGGTTGGAGATGCTTTTGAAGCTATATAGTCTGGCCTTGCAGCATTCAGTCCATGTATTGAATTTGCTAACAACTTGCAGTCACAAACTGTGACAAGTTGCCGGGTCTAAAAAGCAATAAACCCCACACATTTTAACTGGTTTTCATTATTCCATACACCATTTATACTATATTCTTTCACAGAAAGAAAGAAGAGCTAGTATTCTGTAAAAGAAAGTCTCTAGGACTCTCTTAGGAGTCTACAAGGTGCCTTTGCAATCATTTAACCGAATGGTCTTAAAAAGCAATATAGGACACCCAAACACAAATGGTACATTTCCAAAGTCGTATTACTATATTGGCCTTGCAGTTGTTGAAAATCTCACTTAGTGTGCCATTCATCTTTATTTGCACCTTGCTCTTCATTAGACAAAAGCTTAGAACAACGTGCAGACAATTTTATAGCTCATACAATAGTTGCCACACCAAAACCATGTTTAGACCTCCACCACCCTATCTGAAATCATAACAAGATGTAAGAAGAGGACTAAAACTATAACCCACCAATCAATGCAACTTGTTCTCTGTCTTATTTAGTGGTGTTGTATTAAAGAATTTCTGTAAGTTACGTGAATATGAAAAGCTCATCTATTAAGATAACAACAAACAAGCCCTTCCTATGTTATATATACATGTTGTCCAGCTGTAGAAAATCCTGCAGATCAGTTATACACGCTGTACTCATTTGGAGCAAATATTACAATACATAATACATTTGCATGGAGTCACACTGTATTTTGCACTCTACAAAGCTGTATGCATATCCCTTCTACTGGGGCAATTTATGGCAAGCTGATTGGCCATTACTGCTATTTAACAGCCTTCAGATCTGCTTCAGGGATAGAAAACATTAGTGTAACAGAATGTGGGGGGTTTTTGTCCCTGTAAATAAGACTGTGTTCAGCTGTGGGTCAAGTCTGGATTCTGTTAGCGTTCATCAAGAAATAACTGATTCACATCACTATAATTCAAGCAAAGGCTGTGTCACCATTATTCCTTATTTTGCCAGTGGAAAAATACAGAATTGTTTCATTAACTTTTGCCCAGTAGCTGCTGCTTGACAGATGATTTGGAGGAACACTACAAAACCCCATGTGGTTATGGAGAAAAGAGTGTAAGAGAGTGAAGAATGCACATTTCTGGAATATGATGAATGGAGGGAGCCAGAGGACATTGCTCTCCACTGCACTCCCAAGAAGTGAAGGGAAGAGTGTGAAAAGTAAGAGACAACCTAAATAAAAAGCAGCAAATTGTAAAGGCTGGTCTGACTTTGCTTTTTCTTTAGGCCTGTACACATTACAATACACTACTGAACAAGGTAAACCAGATATTTCAAGAAAACCAGCTAAAGACAGAGACAGAGAAAAAAAAGTACACTGTTCTTTAGTGTGGAAATGTATTATTCTCCTACCTTGTCTGCTAGGATGGCAAGTGTTCTTTCAAGGCCATTAGCTGATCTGTCCTTGGCAGCTCTTGAGAGCCTTTCTGCATAGTAACTGACTTGCGTTTTCAGGGTGTTGATTTGTGCAATAATTTCCTTTGCTCTGACAATGTCCTGTGGGATGTATATTATAGACTGGGAACTTGTTGAAGTGCTGAAAAAGAAAGACTGATGTTATGGAGAAAACCGATCTAGAGGTACACACATTACAGTGGCATGCTGGGGAATTAACGGCAGACAACAAAAATTTACCTAAACTAGCAATCAACAGTGAAAGGCCAGTGGGCAATTGCACAGCAGGAACATGATCCTAGAGCCTTCTCTGCCTTTACTGAAAGCATTCAGATGAAGTTTTACTAGTTCCTTATGCCAAAGGGTTGTGGGCAATGTCTGTATACCAGAGGGACAGTTCTGCTGAGGAGAATGTGAGTGATAGATTTTTCTATCAGATACAGAATCACTGTTTGCAGAGACAGCTTGCCCCACTCTCCCTCTCCTTATCACACAGATACTTCACTGAGGCCTGTTCTACAAACCTGTTTTATCACATATCTACTAGGATCATGAAAAGAAAATCTGCACTCCTAACACAGAAATGCCACCCAGATCCATAATGCAAACACGTGGTATTAACAAAAAAACCTTGTTAGTGTACCTTTTCCCTTGTTGCAGGCCTGATTCAAGTAACACCAGCAAAAGCAATCTTATGATATATAAAAACAAAGTGTATCTCCAAACTAACTCAAGGACTCTGTCCTTGGTGTACCTTCTGTTACCACACACTTCTTATACCAAACTAAGGACATGATATAACTGTCCCTACTATATAAACTCAGCTGTAACAATGTAAAGCAATACCAAATTTTGGCCTTTTCCAAATAGTAAGGGTAATAAACTATAGTTTATATCCTCTAAACTTAGATATCTACAGAAGTTGCTTACAAGACAGACGCTTGGACTCCCTCTGTAAAGAATAGCACTTCTAAAGGGTGATTTAATCCTACCAGAGAAGAACCTTTCACAAAAGCTGTCTTTTAGCTTAGAAAATTACTTTAAACTGCTCTTAGTGCTCTTAGTTAACTATTTGGAACCAACCCACCACTATCCTCTTTGCCAAGCAATATGCTGTTTTTTTTCTCAAGATAAAAAACTATAAGAAGAGCAGGCCTTTACATCAGCTCCAGCTGTAAAAAGTGTGATGTCCTTCCATTACATGGTATGATAATACACCTATAATAGCATATATAGTATAGTGTCTGAATGTTATTAATTTATTTCCAGTAATGAATGGCTTCAGCATAGTGACAGCAGAGAATAACCTACCGCTTCCTCCAGTCTCTGCTCTGTTCAATTGACACAGCTACAAGCCTACATAGGGAGGAGTTTCTTTCCCAGGCACAGTTACCTCAGATCATGACCTCTGAGGAGTAGGAATTTCCCTACTACACCTAGAACAATGCTGCTAATTTCTGTAGCGTATCTGTGAGATAAGACAGGAGGGTTGTGTGGGGCATGCTTTAAACTCATTGCCACAAATACCAATTCACATCCCTTAACTAATACTAAGGCAAGGGTGAAGCTTAATCCCAATATCTGTCTGAGAAGGGGGGTTTGTTCTCAAAGGCTATAATGCATAAGTGATTCCTGAAAGGCTCCTTATTTGTGTCCCTCTGGTCAACCACCTGAGTGAGCAGAGAACAACCACTCCCCAGTACTGCTGCACCATACAGAAAATTCATCTCAGCTTTTAGGACTTGTTGTGTACATGATTTATGCTCTTTATTGACTGGTGATGTTAGTGACAATTCCTCTGAGCAATTTCTTTCCATGACAGTGTGGTTAACATGCATAAAGACATATTTGGCAGGAAAGGCCATGCAGCATATCGAGATCTGATTTAGAATCATTACATTTTTAATCACAAACATTTGCTGGGATGATCAGGGGTAAAATTTATGGTGTAAAATTCACATATATTTACTTTCCAACCTGCAATTGCTTTTTCAAATGAACAGCTCTCATTGTACTGTATCAGCAAACTGTAACACAGCCTTAAACTCCCAGTGAATTAGCGGTTCAACCTTTAATGCAAGTAATTTAGAGTAGAAATTCTGCACTGTTGAACCATCAAGTAATGTTTCCTTTCTGTAGCACTGAACACCACAACATGAAGACAAACAGAATTTAAGTGAAAATGTTTAAATGAAGACATGGGTTGCAAAAATATAAACCATGCCCAATCTATCACCGTAACAATTTAAAAATACATAGAGTTATCTGAATTATCCTCCATCTCTGGAAGTAAGTTTCTCTCTCCAGGTAGTTTTCACTGGAAATAACAGAGGAAAAGATATAAAATTGTGTTCTGATCTAAAGCTTTCTAACTTATGCCTGGAGAGAGCCAAGAAGCTTGCTGTTCATTACAAACAAACATTGCAGATGAAATGAAATTCATTCACACATCATGTTCTACAAAGCAGCTACAATTACTTAGTCACAATTAGGGATGCCATGATGCATGACATTAAAAAGCCCTGCACACTTTAAAACACACCACATCTTTGCCAAAAAAAAAAAAACAACCCAAAAAACAACAAAGAAAGAAAAAAAAAAAAAAAAAACCAAAAAAAANTTTGCCAAAAAAAAAAAAACCCAAAAAACAACAAAGAAGGAAAAGAAAAATAAAAGAACCCAAAGAACAGAAGCCCTCTCTACAGAACTCTCAGAAACAGAAAACTCACCAACACTCCTCATAACTGCTAAAAAAACAGAAAACCAAAATAAAATTAGCAGATTGTTAGCAAATACCAAAGCAGAAAACAAAACAAATGATGTCTGGGGAAATAACTTATTTGAGTCATCTTTTCAACAAGATGGGTACATAATGATTAAACTTGTAAGCAAAAAGACCACAGATTGCCAGATGCCTGTGTGTTGTTTTGGGGAAATGTGGATGCACCAAGCATGGTTTTGCCAATAAAAAAAGAAAGAACTGAATGATACCTATGTAACAGTGCAACTGAGAAGATGGATCTCAGTTCTACTATACTGACTTTTATGATAACACAGAAGTGCTTAAAAGAAAATATATTCTTTAATTACTGAACTGGACCATGAAGTAGCCATTCTGTAAAGCTTAGAGGAAAAGTACTGTGGAGGTCAAGCATCCTGCCTGCAGAGCAGAGTGAGGCCAGATTCAGGAGCCTAATCTGTGCATAAACCTTTAGGTAGTGCAGAAAAGCCTCAGGCAATAGTCCCAGAACTAAACCCAAGTCATCAAAACGGAATTTGCCTGTCAGGCACAGCTGTACTATGCCTGTTGTACTACTAGCTGTACTAAAAAGAGTTTTAGGTAGTGCAGAAAAGCCTCAGGCAATAGTCCCAGAACTAAACCCAAGTCATCAAAAGAGAATTTGCCTGTCAGGCACAGCTGTACTATGCCTGTTGTACTACTAGCTGTACTAAAAAGAGTTCAGTGACAGAACTTTAAAGCTATGAGAGGTCTGAAAGTCTCCTGAAAATAATGGGTTGAAAGCAGGAGGCAGTGCAGCTGATGTTGTTCTACAAACAAATTGTCTAGTCCACAATTAGGCAGTACATGATACCTAAACCAGCTAAACTAAATGAAGCAACAAGTATTTGGGAAAATTAATCATCTCACTAAAAAGACTATCAGAAAGGGCCCATCAGTAAGCAAACAAAACAAATATGGTAGTATAAGGGGGAAACTATTTTCCCTCTCCCTCTTGGGAAAAAAACATGGAATAATCTTTAAATTGTATAGTAGAACCATTGAATGAAGGGCAACAAAACCATAGAATGAAGTAATTTTCCAAATTGCTGAGTGTGGACCAGGACAAAAAGTCACAATAACAATTGACACAACATTTCTACTTACTGTTTCTTTGCCTCTTCAAATTTATGCAGCTTTTTCCGCAAGCCACCTGATTTAAAGCCTTGACAATGAGCTGCTGGTGCTCCTATGGTGACTATGTCGTAGTTCTGATCTGGGATGGACAAAAAGGACTTACGGATGAAAGCCTGTTATCTTTAATGTGGACAAACAATTGTGGAAATTTAAAAACTACTCTTAAAGTAATTTTTTATAAAACTTTCTGCCTGTGTTTTGAAGGACATGGAAAACTGAATTGGTTTAGATGTCCTGGAAATCCATCAGGTACTTTTGAGGTGAAAGAACAATACTTTAATGCAGGTCTGTTTTTTAATCTAGAAGATTGACAGTGAAAAAGAAGACTTGAACACTGGTCTCTATACAAAGCCTGCCATTACTGGAATCCCTCATACAGATGCACAGAACAAGTGTGTGCCCCCTGGTTAGTAAGCATTACTGTTAAAAGAAGGGAAACAAGGTTATTTATGAAAAAATAAGCTTAATGTGAACAAGCTGCTGTGATTCAGCATAAGTGGTTCCAGAGACAAAGCACACAAGCTTGAAAAGAAAAAAATCAGAACCTTTGCTATTCTGCTACAATTCAAAATGACTGGAAGAGACATAGCAGCTTAACCCAATGCATTCCTTCATATAAAGACTGACTTGTGTCACCTAGGGTACAGTTAACTCCAGAGCCTAGTTTTGTCACCTGTATACTAGCAATAACTATACTTACACCTCTTCTTCTGGAGAGATTTGGAGTCTGAGGATAGAAGGTGCTATAAAAATGCCAAGTAGCACTAGTACTACAGAGCAGTAGTTTGTAGAAACTTGGCTATATGGTCAAGGAAGGAAATGGAAAACAAAAAAAAAAAAAAAAAAAAAAAGGGGGGAAAAAATAAAAAAAAAAAGAAAAAAAAAAAAAAANGCAAAAAAAAAGAAAACAAAAAAAGAAAAGAGAAAAAAAAAAAAAAAAAAAAAAAAAAAAAAAAAAAAAAAAAAAAAAAAAAAAAAAAAAAAAAAGGGAGAGAAAAGTAACAGAATAAGGTAAAGAAAGAGAGAAAGAAACAAATACCTGATCCTCCATCATCCTGGACTCTCATTCTCTGTATGTGTAAATTCGTAGGAACAAATTCCAATTTTTTATCAGCTTTCAAGCTACTGGCTTTAAATGAAGGACCTGAGAAATGCAGGAGAAAAGTAAGCAAAAAACCCCTCTGCTTCTGCTTATGCTAAAACATTCAAGAGGTGTCATTCACCATTTGCTACATGCTGAAAGTAAAACAGAGAAAAGAAAGAAGAAAGATGTATCTTTCTGTTACAGGTCATAATTGTTCTGTATTTTCAGGCTAAAATATGTGAATGGATAAAGCAGACAAATATCTCAGATGATTAGCAAACTCACAATAAATGTTAATGAAGAAATCTAACAATAGCATTTTTTACTTATCAAACTAAAACATTCTGGATTGCCAATTTCAGAGAAGCACTAACAATCACAGCTGTGAAATATCATGCTATCATGAAAAAGAAATCACCTTTATACTGGTGCAGATCACTTAGATTTTCCTGATAAGTTAAAATAATTGTTTGGTACTGAGTAACTATTTGTCGACGAAGGCTTTCCCAACAAGGAGACAGATCTCCCAGTTCTTCTAGTTCACAAACCCTAGGGGGAGAGAAGAAAAACAAATGAAAAGGAAAAAGAGAGGTGTTCAGTTCTATAGTCCTCTTGACCAATGGGTTTCACATTGTGCCAATATAGCACCATCCTCTGCTGACTCATTCTCAATTCACTCTCACCAGACTGGGAATGCTTCCAAAAATAAGCCCCAAAGAACAGTTGTTGGAGCTCTACTTATACACCCCTCACAGGCAGAATACACCGAGCTTCCCTCACCAGACTCAGGTGTTGGTCAAAACCAAAGCTTCCTACCTTTCTGCAGGAGTTCCCAAACTATATGAAGATTTGCAAATGATAGGCACTATCATCATGTCAGGTGACTTGGGACAATGAGGGACATTTTTAGGCAACTCCACTGAACTTCACTGGCTCTCAAATTAAACCAGGACTGTGACAGAAGTTAGGTGGGAGGTTAGCACCTATCTGACCTTAGATACAAGGAGCATTTGCCCTGACCAGGTACCTAGACAACAGTTTTCAAGGCCAGGCTGGGAAGGCCTAAGAAGTGTAAGCATGAATAAGGGTTTGGAGAGACAAAAGATAAACCAGCAAAATTTTCATCTGAGATTCAGGATTTTAGGCACCCAAGTTTCACTGCAGGTGGAATAACGGACAACTGGATACACTTAAAATGAACAGGAACCCCTCTAGCTTTGCATTGCAACCTGACTGCTAGGTTTTCAGTCACACATGGCAATCTTGTGTTACGTACTGTTCCCCAACAGCACTGCTGATGAAATATTCAGTGTCTTTCACATCATGCTTGTATTACTGTCTTCTTGGATTAAGATATTGTTTGGAATAAAGCAAGATGGGGAAAAGTCAACAAGTCAATGCCAGACACAATTCAATAGCACATTACCCAGAAAAGGTAGAGCAATCATCTACGAAAAGAATCCTGAAGGTTTTTTTGCTGTTCTCTCAGTATCCCTAATCCACAGTTTCAATGAATTGTATATAGTTTAAGACAGCATTTCACAGAACAATTCTCACTGCACAATATTTAGGATATTAATAAAAGGAAGCAAATTTCCAAGAAAAACTCCAGACTGATTAGCCAATAGGCAACTGTGTAAGCCGTATTTATTAGTGACTTGGAGAAAGACATTAACAGTTTCATCTTCTAAACTGCTTTGGCATAAGATGCTATTATGACTACCTTGACAAACTTCCCACTCAAAACTAACTATGCATCTGAGTCCAGGTCTTCCTGAAGTAAATTTATAGCTTAAGACTTCAAGTTTACTTCTGTATCCCATGGGGCTGTGACAGCAAGGGATGTGTCTGCCATAATTAGGTAGTCAAAATATCCCCGTTAGATGTTTCCTTTCAAAGAGCTCTGGCCCAGAAAAGCTTTATGTAAGAGACAGCAGTTGTGATTATCCAAAGACATTTTAAAAGTCATCAGTATGTTAGGAGAGAAGCAGCTGTGCTTGTGTAGCTGAATTCCTCTGGGCTGCAGCACAGAGCATGGAGAAAACAAGAGTGCTTGGCCAAATCTGAGAGATCCTATGAATACAAAGTGTGGCTGTGCATGTCATAGTGTGTCACTTCAATTGAACAGGGAGAAGCAAGTCTCTTTGATTACATGAAAGTCATATTTACCTTTGTGCCAAGTAATTCAGCGCATACAGAGTGGTACTAGGAATCACCTAGGCTGTTATTAACCCATAACTGTATAAAATATGTAAACAATCTCTGCATTTTAGCAAGAGCCTCTGAACAGTCACATTCTGTGGCTAATACCTTAAGAAACAGCCTTACAGAAAGCCACATCTTCTTTCCCCATTCACCCTAAATTCTCCTCTTACTATCTTCAAGTCTTTAAACTACATCCATCATAGATGGCACCTTATCTTGTCAACTCTTTAGATTGTTCTAGCTGTACTTCAAAATGAATAGGTGGTTTTAAATGTACTGTGAGGAAAGCTGTAGAGAAACAAAGATATAAAACAAACAATGAAAAACGCATGTCTAAATGTGTATCCCAAGCCTTCTGCATCAAGGTTGTAGGAGGACAGCTAGAAAAGATACAACATTCACTCTATAGAGAGTCTAAGATCTGACTACTCTGAAAGAACTGGGGTGGTTCAGCCTAGGGAAGAGAAGGCTTCAGGGATACCTTCAAACAGCTTCCAGTGCCTAAAGGGGGCCTACAAGAAAGCTCAAGAAGGGGAGAGGAACTTATTACAAGGGCATGTAGTGACAGGATAAGGGGCAATGGCTTTAAACTGACAGAGGGGAGATTTAGATTAGATATTAGAAAACATTTTTCACTGTAAGGGTAGTGAGTTCCTGGCACAGGTTGCCCAGAGAAGCTGTGGCTGGCCCATCCCTGGCAGTGTGCAAGGCCAGGCTGGATTGGGCTTGGAGCAGCCTCATCTAGTGGAAGGTATCCCTGCCTGTGGCAAGGGGGATGGAACTGAATGATCTTTAAGGTCCCTTCCAACCTAAACCCTTCTATGATTCTATAATATAGATAATTATATATATAAAAAGATAATGTATTCTAATGTTATGGACCTAATGCAGTCACATGAGTATGTGGCCTTAACAATACTTTTGTGAGAGGAACAGATAACCCCTAAATGCAGCTAACTGCAGTATGATCCTAAGCATTCACTATTCCAGCAGTGCCACTGTATGCTCACATTACCATACACTCAAGCCCAAAGTCTATACTCTGACATGAAATCTTAATTCACTGTAACTGTACAGTTAGCGACTTGCTGCTTTTACTAATTTTAGTTCAGTGCCTCTGTGTATTAACACAGATATATTTCTTGGTAACTCAATAACAGCCATATCATTGCTGTATGTAAACTGGCCTGAACTTACCTTGCAGCATCTTCTTCTAGAAGAAGCTTCACAAATTGCCTAGGGATGTGTAGTGACAGGATGCTCTCCGCCATCTGCTCCAAGATTCTCAAGTGGTTTCCATCAGTGGTTGGGAAGCGATACATTCGGCAAATGGCGCCACCAAACACTGAAGAATTAAAATCATGTTATTTAAGGTTAAAGTGTACAGACCCTCTCCTTTTCTAAAGTAAAAGGCTTTAAATCACGTGCCGTAACACACTGCTGTAAAGATCTGGTTTAAGCAGGCATTAGTTTTAACTTTTCCAAGTGCAGTCAGTCTGCAGTGACCATTCTCCCAGTGTTTGTGGGAAAAGCCTCCAAATTATTTAAGACACTAGTAGGGAAATGCTAGCAAATTGCATGGAAAATTTTATACTACAGTCAAATTAATGACATAAGTTTGCTTCTGCTGGTTTTAGTCTACAATATAGTGCAAATGACAAAATAATTCATTCTTGTATGACCCTCAAAGGGCTGCTCGATCAGCAGCCTGCTCCTATTCAAATAAAACATCTGCGTAAACACCCTCGAGCCACAGACAGCATGAGATTAACTTTCACTGATGCCCAAAGCTTACTTGTTACAGCACACAGCAGCTTACCAGATTTCAGTAGTGCATCTTTCCGTAATGAAGCATATTTGGATCTGATTCCTAAAGATTCTGTTAAACTTTCATCAACTGGCAACACAGTCTAAAGAAAAAGAAAATCCAGAATAGTAAAGAATAAACCTCAGTGTCAGGGCAATATGCCTGTGATGACCCTATTTACACAGACTTGAAAGGAGTATTCAAAGCAACACATGGTTAAAATAAATATTTCAAATATGTTTACTGTGGACAAAAAATACTGCAGGCTGAAACAATAAATATACCTAAACCCTCCAATCTAAGCATACCTATTTACTTCAATTACACAGTTCAAAAAGCTGTAAAACTTTCCATCCAGCCCTTCACAATTACTTTATGTTAGCATAGCTCCAGAGTCCTTAAGGTACTGCACCAACACGTGTAGGTACAGCTACAAAGTGATACTAATGCACATTGTGACTGATACACAGATAGGAGTGCAACTATCACCGGAATATTCAGAACACAAGGTTTACAGACTTAAACATATGTCTAGGCTGAGAAAGCACTATAAATGTCTGCTCTCAGACAAATATTTGGGGCATCAGAAAAAAAAAAAAAAAAATCCAATATTCAAGTAACTTTTTCAGTTTTTTTAAAATTTTTAAGTTGCCTATGGAAATTCTGGGTATTTCCTGAGCATCCCCATTACAGCTTACTTAATGCCACCTTTCAATTCAAAGTGTGAACTGGAATAGTGTATCTTTGTGAAGCTGTGTATCAGTGTACCAAGTGCACCAATGTACAGTACCACAAGACTATTCTGATGAAAGGCACAAGTACCTGAAGCTAAAGCCTAATCATTGTAAATTAAAATTTTCCCCAGGACTTTCACCCCCAAACATGAGCACCAAGAGCTCTGCAAAATACAAAACCACTTCATCACCATTACACTCACATTTACAGTACTTTGAAATTATACAGCCCTACTAAAGATAAAGATGGATGAAAAAGTTGACAGCAGACGTCAACCTAGTTTATTTCAATGCTGGCAATAAATCTGCATTTTTCTGAACTTGTTACAATGCTCATACTCACCCTTCCATTAATTGTATCAGGTGACCTTGTCACTGGAGGCCTTTGGTCAGTTTTTTCCTCCATTTGCCATCCAATAACTGTAATGTTACCTACACGGTCACTTTCAGCCGACCTGCAACAAACACTCTGCGTTGAGATTTTTTTGGAGGTGGACCTGTTTATCAACAAGGGAACACTTATAAAAGGCTATTAATCTTCAAACTTAATGAACATTTTAAATAGGAAGCTTTTCAACTTCATTTTACGTATTTTTATAATGTATTATTCCAACAGCAAAATGCTCTCCTCATTCTGCAGGGATGCTGTACAGACCTCCTAATTGAAGGCAACCTAAAATCATGCATGTGTGTCAATTCTTCAGAAGACCCATGGCTTACAGTAAGTTTGGCAGAGACTTTATGTTATTATTTTAAGATAAATTCTAATTTTGTTTTAAGATAAATTCTAATTATATTTTAAGATTGTTGTTTACATGTAAAAATATGCTTGGACAGCTAGCAAAAAAAAAAAGTCTCTGGAACAGACAATACTGGGAAGACAAAAAAATAAGCACAGAGGATGACTACAAGAAAAGGTTTATGCAACATATTTATAGATCATGCTCAGCATCCAGCTCATCCACCTGAGAGGTAACATGACAATGAGAAGGCAAGCATGTATTCACACACTTTGATAATCAGAATATACTTGATACCAAAGCAAATAGAGTTTAATAAAGTCCATTTTCAACTTAGTTATGAAAGAATAAACCTAGCAGAATAACCTTGTCTAAAACACATTTGACTCCTGCCATCACATTCCTCTTTTTCACTCCCTCAAACTACACTCATCTTCACACCTATGATAAATTTTACCCAACATCATACTTCTCATGCCTCTTCTGACTTATTCATCTACTCCCCCCTGTTAAATCATATGATTTTAAATATTTAACATTTAAGTAATGCCAAATAATTTTTTCCTTACAACTCATTGTGAAAAAAGCAGAAAGCCTTACCCATCTCTTCTCTTAGCAAGAAAAGCTTTGCCCATGTTTTGTTAGTTGTATCTGGGCTAAGAAATTTCTGCAAGTGTATCACAGTAACTGTTTCTAGTGCTGATTATGCAGATACTACCAACACCATCTTCCTCATCCTGGTTATGTTTTCTCCCTTTGATTGACTTCCCCTTGCCTTCTCTAACATGGATGCCTGTCCTACTTTAAACACACACTACAATGTGCCTTTCCTTCATCTCACTTTGCTGTCTTCACTTTTCTCCAGCCCTCTACTTAACTGTGTTCCACACTGGTTTTCAAGAGTGTGGTTTGATTCTTATAAGTATTACCTTAAGGATTGGTATGAAACTCACACTCTCTTTTTCACTCTCTCCTAAGTCATGTTCCTTCCTTGAAAGTTTCCAATATGAATTAAGCTAGAAAATTACATCAATCAATATTATTGTAATGTGACTCCTTCTATTCCTAGTGCATTATATTGATAAATACACAATTTAGCAATAAATACACAATTTAGCAACTGGTAGGTGGTGAAATAAAGCTTTAGATTTATCTAAGCCAAGGTATTCCAAACAACTAAGACACCTCTCTCTTTCAATGGGTTTCATTCTTCCCATCACAGGCTCTTTATACATTAGCACAGTCAAAAATAGTCTATTTCACCACTCTTCACAGACACGCATGCTGAGGTGATAGGATGAAATGCACAACAATGAAATTGGTCTTGAGAATAATTTCTTGAATTGGAAAACTAGAACCAATGCCTAACATTATTCACCATGTTGGAAAGGTCTTGTTCTGATTATCATGCAACATACAATAGCTTTTTTGTAATAGTGTCCTGGAACTAAAAACCCCAACAAAACAAAAGGTTTTTTGCCTATCTCAAAGCTTTCATCACATCTTAAGCATGCTTTCAAGAATTAAGAATTAATTCTTAAATGGAGAAGGATATTACAAACCTTAATGTTAAGTGCAACCTGTGATTCTTCTCCTGAAGAAGTTCTTTTACAGTGAACATCCCAGAACCCAACAAATACATCTGAAAGAAGAGCAGTACCAGAATTTAATTTTACAATGAATAAAGACTTTGTCCACAGCATTGAAGCCCAAAATACAATTATTATGCATAAAAGTCTGAGAGCAAAAATATAATTACATATGTCCATAGATAACTAATTAAAACTTTAAAATGTAATAAATGTGGTAATCTATTAAAAATAAATTTCTTACTAGAAGACAGTAATCATCTTTCTTTCCCTAGGATTTGAGAGGAGTTATCTCAATATATACAAGTTCAGGCCCAGCAATACAGGAATGCTGAAAGCAATGACTGAACAGGGCTCAGACTGACTAGGTCTACATTCATAGTCCCTCCCTGACCCAGACCTGGTCCTCCTGAAAAACTTACCTCTTCTTTTTTCCCTAAAAAGCACTGTACAAAGAGGGACAGCCCTCCTGCCTTTAAGGAAGCCTACATGAGGCCTGGAACTGTATTTTTGGCAACAGTCTGAAAATAAACAGCTGAGTTGCACGCAGATACATGTAGTTACATGGGAGGGCTGGCACTTAAACTTTTCACAGAAAGGAAATAAATCTTACCCCTGAACAAAATCACTAAGGTATCAGGGTAGGGCAATTTCTAGAATTCAGTAGCTCTGTTCAGAAGGACTGTTTCATCATGGGCCCAACATTTTGGCAGAGGTTAGAGGCCTCAGTCAGGGGTGTTGGATCCCACTCATAATCTAGTTCAGTAAAGAGGTCCACAACATAAGAGAAAAAGTGATAGGACCTCTTAATTTATATCAGTGTTCCCCAAACTTGCTGCAGACAAGCCTTATTTGAGAATACCAGCAATGCTCCCCATTCTGCCACAGCATTTGTCCCTCCTTTCCTTACACATCTTGCTTTCTCCAGGATCAATGCTGCTATACCATTTTGCTTTCTTCCACAAACTCTACTAGTTTTATCTCCTTCCACAAACCCTACTAGTTTTATCTCCTTGCCTCTCATTTCTCTGCTTAACACTGACACAGCAAGCAATGAAATAAAGAAAACTTACTGTTCCCTGAGATCTATCTTTGACGTCATACACGGACAGTTTGATTTGTGTCATTTGATTGATAAGAGAGTCTTGGAAAAAGGCAATGCTGCTTAGAAAGATAGGATTACTTGTTCCCTGTAATCATAAAAAAAAGGTCAAAAATTAATGCAAGGTGGTATTTGTTAAAAAGAAATGCTTCCTGCATTAGCTTCAATTTTAAGTCTAATCCAGGAGTACCTCACCACTTACCTCAATAATTTCTGTCTGTGCATGCTTCGTCCAGAATGCCTGAGGAGGTGTCGTTACACTCACTGCTACAAAACTATTTGGTTTTCGATCTAGCGATGGAGTTAGGAGCTCGCTGCAAGCTTTAGGTATGCAATAAATAAATAAATTTAGATACAGGCTCTTTTTTCATATTGCTGTAAGACTCTACATTTGCAGAAAAGCTTACTCCATACCCTGAGCAATAAACCAATGGAGGGCCTAATATTCTTTCTACCACCACACTGTAAATGCAGACATCACTCACCTTTGTGTGTGCAAACATTAAACGTGCAATCAGATCAGTCTGGCTCCAAGCTGTAGAGCTGTAATTTAAACTTGTTCTCTTCTAACACTTGCCTAGCCATGCCCCTGGCACAACTTATTAGAACAGCATACAAACATAAGTTTTCCTCTGGGAATCTCCTGAGCATGGCTGCAGTTGATTTGAAGTCATGCTCCATTAAGCCCAATACCAAACGGCATTTTGCCATGGAGAACCAATAGAAGTGCTTAGGCACTGATCAAGCAGCTCTACTACGTGAAGAGCTAGACTGTAATTGTAAAAGGACAGCAATTTATTTCCTCTAAAATGTTATTGTGAGTTTAACTGCTGTGAAGGGGCTATAGTGAGTAGCAAATAACTTCCAAAAATCTCAGGGAGTGACTCTACACAGTTATATTAAACTTCAGTGCCAAATTCTGTCTTGCTAGGTACAGGTAACTACAGTGTGGCCTGACTCTAGGATCACCAGCTAAGTACAGAAATTTAATTCTGAAATTAACCTGGGTAAGCAAAATGTTTCAATGTACACTAACCAGCTCCGCAGTTCTCAATATTGTAATTTATCAGAAAATATCCAAAGTACCTTACTCAGCTCTAATTCTTAAGGTGCATAACATGATTACGTCTGAGAAAATGTTCTCATTTTTCATTTCAAGCATATTGTTAAGAGCCTAACCTTCCAAACATTAGTCTACTGTTAGGCCTAGAAAACCATGCTGCACTTGAAAATGTGGACTGAATTCTCATGAAGCAAATATTTTTCACTTATTCTTCAAGTGAGGTGAGTTAATACACATGGTTCTTGTCCTAATTTAACCATCTTAGAAATTAGGTCACTTCTGCGTGTCAAGTTATCCCTTGGTAACAAAGGCCACAGGAAAGTGACTGATATACTGAGATACTTCTGAAGTGCTGATATACTGAGGCTGACGACAGCTTCACAGTACCTTCGCAAAAACAAACCAAACATTTAAAAATTACATTCATATAGCAAATATTTTAAATTTTATAGGACAGATGGTTTAATTACAGACTTTCAAGAACTGCTGGCTGCTTATCAACAGATACTGTTCAGGCAGCAACTGTACCACATTTCCATAAAAATCAAAGTTTCAATCCTTACTATATGAAAAGCGCTTCAAAATAAACAACTACAAAACCGCACACATATTCAATAGCATGTATCATCAAAATTAGCATAAAAATCACTAAGCCTACCTAAACTGAACTCTAAAATCGGCTCATCTGGATCCTGAATGTTTCCTGTAAATCAGAAAAAATTAATACAAGATTAGCCAAACACTGCTGTCATGTGAATCCTTTCCTGAAGCTGCAGTCATGCAGAGAAAGAAATTCAACTTTGTAGGAGAAAAAAATTGTATTTTTAATTGAAGGAGCCATGACTGGTATTTAAAATATTTATTAGCTAATCTTTGGTATTTAAAAATTATCTGAGAAACCTGAAATGATCTCATTTTATAAAACATGTTAAAATATGTAGAACTATTCATTTGGAATATGGGAATATAACATGCTGAAGGTCAGTAAAAAACAACAGGATTAAAGCCACTTAGTGTCTGAGCCACAGTTTACTCCAAATTACTTAATCAGCTACATCTCCTCTGTGATCAATAAATAGGGAAAAGTTTGAAAGTACCTGTCTCTTTCACTAATCAATGAAGGCCTCTGGGGGTTACAAATCCTAATGTCCTCACCATAGAAGGGAGAAAATTCCAAGTGCCCTCAAGTCTCTTGAAAATTTTATACAATGTCAGACAAGGAGGTTGCCAAGACTCTTCCTAGACCTTGGCATTTGTTTGTTGTTTTGTCTTCCTGTTTCTTATTTTTGACTGCTAAACATAACTGCACAAAATCTAGTTTAATTTCTTTTTTACTCCTCTCTCAAATTGTAATGTTTTGTCTATTTTAAAAATGGTAAGTTTCAGAGTTTTTAATTTTTTTATTATAATTCCCTCCAGCTAACCAGCCATATCTAAATCTTCAGGGATTAAAAGAAAAAACCCAATGTTAGTACAGAGTAGAATTCTGAAAGGAGCAACAGAGCAATAGCTGACAAGAAGGTACATACCTGCCAGAGAAAGGCCTAGCATTTCAGAGGTGACATCAATGGTGGAGGCCCGTTGCACAGTGCGGGATTTTGCACCATGGCGGGGACTGTGTTCTCTTGCTGTCATTTTGTCATGAAGAACTCTTCTTTTCTTGCCACCTGGCTTTACTGATGTTTGTCTTACAGAGTAGCAGAGTGCAGCAGGCTGTCTCCAATTGCTATTCCTCTAACATTACCATGCTAAGCAATAAAGAGAAAAAAAACATGCCAAAATTTTAGGCCACTATCAGCTACTGGTTTTCTAACAGCCGCAAACCTAGGGCCATAAAATTGCCTCAGGTCATTCAAACAAAACACTCAAGGCAGACGAAATGCACAGTAACTCAATTTGCATGAGCCGTACATCTGTAGCATTTTACTGCAAATTGTTGAAGACTGTACCACATACAAGAAAGGCTCTTCTGTCAGAGAATGGGGGTTGAGAGACTCATTAACAGACCAGCTGCTCTTCTCCTTTGTCTAAGTTATTAAACCATCCTTAATGAAGTTTCCTGGTTTTCATAATCCCCGGAGAACACAAGTAAATTCATCAGATGGGGCCTCTGTCTGCAGAGGTAGGACAAGGGATAAGGACAAAGGGACAATGGGTCAGCAGAATGCAGAACAAAAGGGCAGGAAATGTTGTTAGTGTCCACACACCGTGGTTGTTCCAGGCTCTACTGCCATGTAGGGATGTTGAAAACTATAAATAAAACCTACTGGGTCAGAGCAAGGCTGAAATTCTGGGATGGTGATGGAAAGTAAAAAGGGATGCCTGCTGATGTGGCACATGGCAACGGCTGTGCTTTATAGACATCCATGACAGCTGCTTTTCCCTTCACAATTCCTATAAAGTGAAATGTTATGGTAGCAAAGAAACACAAAGCATACAGCAAATTTTGTTACATTGTTGTATGTGGTGCTTTTGGTTTGGCTTATAAATTTGAATGTTCTTTCTGACAGCCACACTAGCATTGCAGTTATGGAACTTTAGTATTCATTTCATACTATTATGACAAACTCCATTCATTTAGGAAATGAGACTAGGAGCAAAATCCAATAAATCTGAAAGATAGTAATACAGTGACTAATACCTTCACAGGAGCCCCTCATTTATTTTACAATATTTGAACCATGCTGCATAATGGGAGCGTATTTCCTTTTCTTTCAGGATGATGGACCTAACAATGGGCAAGATGCATTCTAATTAAATAAAGCACCTAGCTTTTACTTGTGTTTAAAATGGATGTTTCAAAACTCAAGCCCTCCAAAGGAACACTGAAACTGCCTAACTTAAGTCTCTGAATTTAACTAGTCAGTATCTCCCTCTGGAGGATTTGAAAAGAATCTTCCCCTCTCCACAAGAACTCAAGTATCTTCTTAACTAGCACTGGTTCACTGGACATATGAAATTCAGATGCAAATTAAGCACCCCTGACAACTGAACTAAACACAACCCTGGTCATCTACATAAGCTTAGGAATGAGATTTAAATGGCAAGCTCATTGCAGGGAGGAAGGAATTTCAGCTGCATCCGCTAAATAGGTCAGTCTGTTGCCAGTCAGAACAAATAATTTGCCTTGGTGATTCAACTCAGCTTTATACAGTATAATGTCATAAGCCAATTCCAAATAGGAAAAGAGAGAACTCTTGAGTGGAAGAAGAAGAAATTGACAGCTCTGAACATCCCATCCCTAAAAGCTTTGAAACTCAGTGACAGCATACAAAACAACACTCTGCTTACAGATATAATTAATAACAGACAAAAATTAAGGCAGGCAGTTTTCCATTTCATACATAATCACAGAACAGCTGAGCTTGGAAGGGATCTCTGGAGTTCATCTTATCCAAGCCCCCTGCTCAAAAGCAGCATCACCTAGAGCAAGTTGCTCAGGACTGTGTCCAGTTGATTTTAGACATTGGCTGTAACGCCTCTGGCCAACCTGGTTGTTCCAAAGTTCAATCTCTCTCAAGTGGTTAAATGGCTAGCGAGCCACTGGTCTTTCACGAATAGTACCAAATGTCCTAAGATTTGGTCAAATAAAACTTCCATCAAAATTATTTGCCAGTTTCCAAGTCTTTCCATTCTCCAAATTATACTTTCTTCTTTCAGGAGCTGGTTTTCCTTGGTTTGTTCTTTAGGTAGTGTTTCATGGTTTGCAAGCCCATTAAACCTAACCTAATAAAACAGAAGACTAATGAAACAGAATACCTACAAAAGGTGCTTGTAGAAATTTAGACAGGATGTTACAGCTCCTTCCCCCGAATCCTACAGCTACCTTAATTACCTTAATTAAAGAATATCTAGCAGTTCACATAGGTACAGGTCAGAGAGCAGTTAGGTTAAAGAGTCCAGATGCTTTTCAGCTAAAATGTCTGTAGTTGCTGACAACCTTAAAAAGGGTAAATCCTTGAGAAGTTAACACAGGGTCAGGTATTTGCTTTGAAACTATTTCTATTTAAGTATTACTGAGCATAATAAATTTTCAAGGCTAAGTTCTCAACTATTAGTTTAAATTGCAATATTAATTTCTCACCTAACGATAATTTTCAGTTTACACTGATCATACTTACAGAGGGCTCTTTTCCTCATGTGTGGAGGGACTTTGTGTATCATCAGTTAAGGTCACATCTAAAAAAATTAACAAAATAATCAGCATAAACAATAAATCTTTTCATACAGCATAAATCACAACAAAGAGGCAGGTACCATTCTTAGATTAACTGTAAATTTAACTTCTGATTAATAGTTCTCACATTAATGTTTACTGAAAATGAAAAACACAAAAAGAGTGTGATTCTCTGCTGAAGCTCACTAATCATAGCAATAGCCAGTCAGAGCTAGAGCACAAAGAAATAAGGTTATGTTGAAAAGGTCTTCAGGTCAGCATTTGGTGAGTGGGTAGAATAGCTGTAAGAAACATACATTAACATGCTTACTGAAAGGCTTGGTGTTATTAAGAAAAAGGAATCTATATGACATCTTGAGTATGAGACTTGTTACTATGCTTGCTTTTCTATAGTTAAATGCACAAAATTTTGCTGATTGAAAGAGTTATAACCACTGCCAGGAGAAAAGATCCTGTGTCAAACCACAGAAGTTCAAGAGATGAAGATGTAGGGCTTTTTCTCCATTGAGTGAAATTACTATGTGAGGTAGGCTTCTCTGAACAGCTACTAATAATCATACAGCAAAAGTGAATTATTTTTAAATCTACTGTGGGTTAACTGAAGGTTTGGCATTGCTAGTAGTACTGTTGCATTCAAGTACATATACATTGATAGGATACACCTTTTAAGACCTCACATGTATGCCATACTACAATAAAAGAGACAGGGAAGTCCAGTCTGAACTTTTTAATTTAATCACCAGCCCTACCAATTACCCAAGACTACTTAAGAACGTAGGTATAAGCTCTTATCATTTATAGAAAGGTCTTTTATCTCTCCTAAACTGCACAGGGGGCAGGTATCTGATCTCAGCTCACTGCCAGGGTCTCTACATAGCCAATGGTGAGACACAGGCACTTCCAGAGAATGAGTCACTGTTTTCCAAGGTAGGTTGGATGAATCACCACAAGAAAGTTCCTCTCCTCCTCTCTCTAACTATAGAAAGCATTTAGGTGACTAGGTTAGGCCTGATGCTGCAGCTGGGCAAACTGGAACCCTCACACAGTTGTGCCAGCTCAGGCAGGGGTGACTTCCCTCTGTTCACTGCATAGGCTGGCATGACCCAACCGACAGGTGCTCTGACCACTCTCTTGAATTACAACATTTTCAACAATTACAACTTTATAATAGGTGGAAGTAGGATTCCTACCAAAAGAAAGGTAATATTAACATACCGGATAGCTCCCTTAGATGGTAACCAAACACTGGTTCCAGTTCCACAGCCAGCAATCCCAAAGGCTGATGTAATTCATGTCCAAATAAACCCTACCCTGAAGATGGAATGATGCATCTACACATAGTCTTTGGCTTTGCACTTATTAATACTGCAGACAGTGGATGTTGGCAATGTGTGCAACTTTGCACTTAATGAACTAGATGATCTTAAGGTCCTTTCCAACCCTAACTATTCAATGATTCTATGAAGTTTTGCTGCAAGCCCGGTTTTCAACTGTGGCTTCAACAGAAGTATGAAAAGCTGCTGTTGACCCCCAATGGTCACTTTCATTGTGCAGAAAAGGCTTCTGAACAAGACTCCCTTCTATTATGTAAATATTTATTGGGTGCTCTATTAGCACAAAAGCTAATAATCAGAAGAAAAGATCTGCATCAGATGCCACTTCTGGCCTGCTGCCTTCAGTCCTGGCAGTTGGCCATGTGAAGCAAATGCCACTCTGCACAGGCCTGAAAGTTTCAGACATTTGGTCTTACTCTGACAGCTTAAAAAATCTCAAGCAGAAATGCTGATCATCTCAGCCCCAAAATAATCCCTTAATGATTTGGTTGTATATAAGTACCAGCTAATACTCGCCTTGTCTCTGTTCTCTTTGGTCTGTTCCCTTGGAAAAAACAAATTCCCTACCAAACTACTCCTTGAAACAAACATGTCAAGTGAGATCAAACCTTTTTTCACCTCAACACCCACTTTTTTGACACTCATTTTACAACGTAAGAAACAAGATTTTTCCAATTCACACATCAATAAGCAGGAGAAAGAGGCTATTCCAATTACAGACTAAATCAAAGTCTACTTTAAGACTTTCCTATCACCACACTGCTCTGGGCTCATAGCGTTTGATCCAGCGAAGAGGCATGCCGAAGCAGAAAATGCCACAGCAGCAGAATACTAAATGTTACTGATACATCTACATGAAGAGAGTAAGAGAAAGGGAGAGTGTGACAGCCTCATTAATGCTTCTTTAAAAATGGGGATACAATCCTACTACAAGTTCACCATCACCTCCAAGAGGGAGTGGAAAAAGTAGTTGTGAGGTACTTACTGAACTGCAGTTAGTTTTACCACTCTCAGGACTCTCTGGATTGTAAGGTTCACTCTCTGAACCTTACATATTTTTACCTCCAACCACAGAAAACCTTGGTAGTGAAACAAAACTCGCCATGTTGGCTCAAGACCAATCTTCCGGCAATTCCAGCATTCCATCTCCAAGAGCAATATCAAAGAAGATGCAAGGAACTTTATTAAACATGCTTCAGGGTCTGAAGTGAATGTCTGGATCAACCCTATCACTCATGGCTGAAGAGGCAGCTCAAGGGCAGAACATCAGCTCAAAGGACACAGGTTCCAGCGAAAGCCCGCTAACACTGACACCAATTAAGAGCTTCCTTCTTTTTTTACAGTGTCAGAAGCACTTCACTTTTCTGTCTCATTTAATGAGAGATTGAATGTCCTGAATCTCACACAGATCACGATAGCAGCAAAGCTCAGAGCCATGAGTTTGACACTGCCCTGGTTTAACCCCAGCAGGCAACAAAGCCCCACAGAGCTGCTCGCTCACTCCCCCCTGATGGGATGGAGGAGAAAATCAGACACATAAAAGTGAGAAAACACGTTGCTTGTGATAAAAGACAGTCTAATAGGTGAAGCAAAACAAGGAATTAATTCACCACTTCCCATCAGCAGGCAGGAGTTCAGCCGCCTCCAGGAAAGCAGGGCTCTGTCATGCTTAACAGTCACTTGGAAAGACAAATGCCATCATTCTGAGTGTCCCCTGCTTCCTTCTTCTTCCTGAGCTTTATGTGCTGAGCATGATGCCATATGGTGTGGGAAATCCCTTTGGTCCTTGAGGTCAGCTGTCCTGGCTGTGTCTCCTCCCAGCCCCTTGTGTACCAGCAGCCTACTCACTGGTGGGGTGGTATGAGCAGCAGAAAAGACCTTGATTGTGTGTAACACTGCTCAGCAATAATGGAAACATCCCTGTGTCATCAGGGCTGGGTTCAGTGCTTAATTAACTCTATCCCAGTCAAAACGAGCACAAACACCTTGAGTAGGAGCCTTTCCTCCAACCAAACTCATGGGGACAGCAACACAGACTGTGTCTACTCCAGATCCATAGGCTAACAGCAAAGTTTCATTCTAGTCACTCCATGATCTAGGACATATCCCTTACCATGCCATTTGGGAAGTCAAAAGAAAGCAAGTGGTGCCAGCATCCAATACAGATCTTTGCCACGCACTGAAACTACTTCCCCTCCAAAACCATACTTGAACAGGTGATAGTCTGTCAGCAAAGAGCCTGTATTT
The DNA here is from genome assembly GCA_002631895.1 of Agapornis roseicollis. Classification (NCBI taxonomy): domain Eukaryota; kingdom Metazoa; phylum Chordata; class Aves; order Psittaciformes; family Psittacidae; genus Agapornis; species Agapornis roseicollis. The sequence continues at coordinate 27,533 of NDXB01013632.1, forward strand.
CCCCCTCTCAGTCTACTCCTTAAGTCCAAGTTTCCCTCACAAGCTGGCTGAATGTCTCCCTCTCCAAAGGACCGTAATCTTGATTACAAGGGACAACAAAATAAGTTTGCCCTAAGGAGCCTTCCTGCCACTCTCCAAAGCCCTCCTGCATATCCTGAGCAAGTCGGTAACCTCAGCGAGAACAGGGAAAAGTCTTCCACAAGAAAATGAAATAAGCTACCGCAAGACACAATGAATGTATTTGTACAGCATCGAAATATCCAAATGCAACCTTTCAGTGATATTTAGATAAAAGGTCATTTCAGCAGCAGAAAGTAGCTTGCTTTCTCTTTGCTTTCCTGTCTAGCCTCTCCTTTACAGAAAAAAATGTAAGTCACACACTTTTTTTTTTAATCCTTTCCTGCTATAAACTTTAGCAAACTCAATTAATCTTAAAACCTAATTTTATCTCTTTAATACATTTGAGTACTTCTAATAGAAAATGGTAATTTAGGCCACTTAGTTCTTTGCGCAAATTAAGACTATTTGTCTATATTCACAACTGAAATAGAATTAGCATTCTTTACTTAATGAGACATTGTTTAAAATTCATTTGTCATCACAACACTTCTATTTCTTCTGTACTCCTCCTATGAGTGCAAAAACATATACACCCACAGGTGGAAGTGAGCATTTGTAACACACACATTTGCTGACTAAAAAGGAAAATGCACAGCTCTGTTTCACTTTGTAGAGCATCTTTCATCACATTGCGCACAACACAGTGCCATGGAAAATGAGAGCAGTTTGAAGTCCAGCCCTCTCAGCCTCCTCTGTTTTACCAACAGAAACTGAAACAGCTTACAAATGGTCTTTTATCCTAGATTAATCTTTACTCTCTTCACAAGAAACATGCTGGGTACATTGAGGTGAAGTTTCCTGTGCATGGGTTGACTTTCCTCATGACCTGAGATTCTCACACTGCCTATCATGGCTTGACTTCGCAAACGAAAATTAGGGAAGGGCTTTACCCATGCTTCCTACCAGTCCGCTGATGACTAAAAAGGCCAATGTGAGACAGGCAAATCCGGTTGCAAAAAGCACAGCAAAAGGTCACACTGCCTATGCAGACATGGAAAAGCCCATGAGGGCAGGGGATGTATTTTCTGTTGAGGACTTTGGACTGGAAACACATTTCTGAATTTGATGGCCTTTTGAAGACAGCCCTACAGCCTGCCTCTTCTTAACCATGATGCTCACAGTGCAGAAAGAGCATTGCTCTAACCAGAAAAACAAAGAGCTTAACCCTGTCTCTGAGCTCCTCCTGCTGCAGGAAGGGCTGGAGTAGAGGAACAAAGGTATTAAAAAAAAAAGACCAACAAAAAACCCCGACCAGTTTATGACCTGAAATGAAGATGACCCAGACATATATACTGCTGTTGGTTACAGACAGATGGCAGTAAAATATCCTGCAACATACAGGCAATGAGAGAGTGGGACCACAGAAGACACAGAAGGATAAAAGCACTGAATAGTTTCAGGTTCACTACATCTGTAATCAGAAGATTTGGTCAAGCTTGGATTATAACAAAAAGCCTAGGGAATTATTGGAATCACAGGCTACTGTTAGCACTGTCCTCTAAGTGTTTGATGGGATCACAATGCTCCAGAACCATTGTGCTTCACCTGTGCAACAGGACTGTGCTCCAGGGTCACAGTCTAAACATTTGTTTATTTTACTGACACTACATTTTCCCACACAGAAGGAATGCTCCATTGTGTCACAGGCACAATGGGAAAATCTCCCAAGCACTCCTCATTTCATGTGGCACTGATCTGACATGTTGTGATTCCCATGCTTACTGTTTAAAATGTTTATATAAATTTAAAAATACAGAACAGCATCCAAGGACAGACTGTAGTGACAGGAAAAGGGGCAATGGGTTCAAACTTAAACAGGAGAGGTTTAGATTGGATATAAGGAAGAAATTCTTCACTGTTAGGGTGGTGAGATGCTGGAGTGGGTTGCCCAGGGAGGTTGTGAGTGCTCCATCCCTGGCAGTGTTCAAGGCCAGATTGGATGAAGCCTTGTATGGCATGGTTTAGTGTGAGGTGTCCCTGCTTATGGCAGGGGGGTTGGAACCAGATGATCTTAAGGTCCCTTCCAACCCTAACTATTCTATGATTCTATGACAAACAAGAAATGAGTGAATTCTTTCTCTAACATACATGCTTCCAACATGACATAACTGACTCAGAAAATGAAATCGTGTCAAGTATTTAGAAAATTTAAAATAAATATTACCATGATTTAGGCAGCACAGCAAAACTGAAATCTTATACTGTAATATAAACTTGCTTAAAAAGATGCAAATTTCTCCATCATTCTGCATTCCTGAACTGTGTTTTGTGTGTGTATTCCTGATCTACACATTTCCTTTTCTTATACAATGCATGCCTGAGCTATGTCTAATGGCCACAAAACCAAATGTCTTTTCAAATAATTATTTTTTGGTTCCAGATATCTGATCCCTTAGTGCTGTTTTCATTTTTAATTCCTAGAAAATAAAATGATCTGTGTGTTTACCCTGATCTTTCTAATCAATGGAAGAGGGGGTTGCTGCAGGCCAAGATACTGACTGCAAGGCTCTTTCCTGGATTCCTTTCTGGAGTCATGTAAACAAGTGGTGGGATGCTGGCAGCATAAGAATCCAGCACCACACAGGGCAACAATAGTCTATGCTTCCCACTGCTCCCATTTCAATGCCCTGGTGGGACAACTGTCTCAGTGAGAGGAATCCTTTTTCATGCCAGTCCTACCCTGTGTGTTAACAGTAACATCACCCTGTAAGATACAATGGGAGTATGTGTGCATGTGTGGGCTGCACTAGTGTCTTGGCAGTTTCTGAAAGTGTTTTCTTTGACAATCTTATTTAGACAGCATGCAGACCCCACTTTGCTGGCCCTGTCAAAGACTTCACACCCATCCAGAAAACCCTGTCCAGATTCCTAGGATTTGGGGCAAAGACCCCCAGAGTTGGTTTGCTTTCTTGCCCAAGTTGTGAGGAGAAACTATGGAGTTTCATAAAAGATTCTCCACCAGCAAGAAAAAGGGCAGATGTGAGCCAAGATGACAGCCAAAAGGGAGTAGGCCTGCTGGGTTTGAGGAAGGATGAATTACTAAGCTGCTTCTCAAGAAGTGGTAGGACTCAAAACTAAAGAGAGCAAAAGACATTGCTCATCACCTGCCAGCCGTCAGCTGTGCCTCAAGACAGAAACTGAAAGAAGAAATAAAACTATTTCTGAGTCGGTCTTGAGCAAGATGCGGCCTTTATATACTCAAAAACATTTATACCTTCAAAAAATTCAGGAGCACAAACACTGGGAAGGAAGAAGAACAGACTCAGGGACGACTAAGGGGACTATGTTACCCTGTGTTTGCATTGCCCAATGCAGCAGGTGCACTCTGGGTCAGTGGACGCACATCTGCTGTCCCAGTTCTTCCCTGCACCCGATCCCCCCTCCCACATGCACATACAAACACATATACATGTGTTACTATGTGTAATATACATTGTATATACTGTGTGTAACACAGTATAATATACTGTGTGTAACATATATGCATGTGTTACATGTGTGTTATACTATGTTACCCTGTGTTTGCATTGCCCAATGCAGCAGGTGCACTCTGGGTCAGTGGAAGCACATCTGCTGTCCCAGTTCTTCCCTGCATCCGATACCCCCCTCCCACATGCACACACAAACACATGTACACTCCCTCTGTCCTTTATGAAACACTTGCAGCAGCTGTATTCTGATCAAGGCCAACAAGAGAGGGAAGTGGGAAATCAAGTGACAGGGTCTGAGATACACCAATTTACCCAAGTGCTTCTGCTATAGGCAGACACCTCTCTTTCAGAAAAAGGAAGCCACAATTTCACTTCCCAACAAAGCCAGAAAACATTAAAAAGTAATTTTTCACAATGTCACCATCTGCCCATTGCAGGTCACAAGGAAGACCACAACTGACGCTCTTCAGAAAAGAAAGGTTAAGAGTTCAGAGAAACCAACATTTCTATACTTGAACATCAACAAGGATAGTTTTATTTTAGTGGCTAAGCTGATGAGAATTATCAGCAGCAAACAGCACATCTATAATTTTGGTAAGAAAAAAGAAATAGGAATATGTATGCAAGGCCCAGTGAAATAGTTCATAGAAAGCTGTAATGAGACCACATGCCAATTATCTCTGCTGATCAACATATCTGCCTAGTGTCTTTAACAAGGAATATATTCAATTGTGAGAGTAGGTACATTTTATTACACTTGCAAAAAGCAAAGTCCACATGAAGTATAAACTGGGACCTGACAATCATAGAATGGTTAGGGTTGGAAAGGACCTTAAGGTCACCTAGTTCCAACCCCCCTGCTATGGGCAGGGACACCTCACACTAGACCACATTGCCCAAGACTGTAAAACCTGGCCTTGAACACTGCCAGGGATGGAGCATTTACCACTTCTTTGGGCAACCTGCTGCAGTGCCTCAGAACCCTCACAGTAAAGAACTTCCTTAGACCTATTCTGAACCTCCGCTGTTTAAGTTTAAGCCCATTACCCCTTGTCCTACCACTACAGTATCGTTTACCAAATGGATTCTTAACTTGTAGTGGAGCTACTGAAACACAGCCATGTAGGAAAGATTACAGTATTGATAGACATGGGTAATTTGAAAACATACTGGAAAATGCATTGAAAATTGTCACATCTGAAAGTGAATTTAAAAGACCTAAATCGGTGGCACAAAACTGGAATAAATAAAGTATACGACCTACAAAAAATAGATCATAAGTGTCTCTCGTGTCTTTGAAGTGACCTCATAAGAGGAAATAAGGCCAAATATCACTGAACTTTTTCTAGAAATTTGATTATATATCGTTCTCCAATGCACAATTGGCAGCTTTCTATTAGAATATCATATTCCAACAACTGTCCCCTACTTGTGAAAATTCCCATGAAGTTCCCCAGCTTTGACCCTCAGCCTCACTGAAATACTATATTCTTTGTTGAGGTGTGATTGAAGAAAGGAGCTATTACAAAATAAATGTCTTGCAGTGGATATTATGATCCTAGCTCTAAGACATAAAAGACAAAGATAAAATAAACTTTGAAAGGAGTAACTAAAGGTATTTCTACTACTCTGATTGCTTTAATGTGTAAAATGAGATGATAAATTAACATCTGTGGACAAAAAAAAAATAATTGTGGTTACTTAGAAGGTTCATTACCTCTTGGTTTAACATACTACAGATTAAAGGGGCCTGTTCAGATAGAAAAGGTAGCAAGTACTTGTGCAGCTACAGTGTGCAACATTGTATTCCACTATTAACAACATTGTTTTCTTTCACTCTCACCTGCTAACAGGCTAAATGTAGCAAACATCTCAGTCCAAAATCCTGAGAAGAATTAAGATTCCTACAGGGCATGGCCATGGATTTCTGGAGTCCAGGGCTTTGAAAAACAGTTTTCAAATAGCTGCAACTACAATCTACTGGTTTGTTTGTACTGTACCAGTAGTGATCAGTCTTTAGAACTGACATAGTTTAGTGGGCTTCAAAAGCTTATTGTTAAAAATACAACTGCTGCAGGGATGGTAGCAACAATCACAAAAAGATATAAACGCTACGCAAGGCCAAAGAGCATATATTAGTGCTGAGTTCTTTGCAGCACTCAGGGCTCAAAACTGTGAGCTTAAATGTCAGTATTTTGTCAATTCTCCAAGCGCTAGCATGCTTCATAAAACTGGTGTGTTACTACGGGCCAAGTTTATCTGAATCTCACTTTTTTTAAAAGCAAATTTTGCATGGATATAGGAAAGGTTGAAAATGTGAAGGATGCATCCAAATTACTTTCTGTTCTTAAAGTTCATGACTAACTCATTCTCATGACTGATATATTTGACTCTCAATTTTTGCATGCTGAAGGCGAGCAACAGTGATGCCGACTTCTCCCGTTAACTCCTGGTGCCTCCCACCACACCTTATCAGAAATTCATAAGCATGCTGCCTACCTCAGTAGTCAAACCTCCAAAGCAAGGCAGCAGAGATTATATTTCTGCCCACGACTACCCATCTTGCTCTTCCAGCCCAGATGAGAACATGTACCTTCTTTTCAGTCACACAAGTTTATCGTCCACCATCTCATCAATGCCACTTTCAGCAGCAGGTTTCTCTATCTGCCTGTAACTTTGTTTTAGCCTGCAATTAAACTTGGTTTAGTTGTAACAACAATTTTTCTAACTGCCCAGATGTCTGTGGCTAAACAATTTTTACTTTTGTTTATCTTTGTATGAAACCATCTATCATTTTACAACTCTAACACAATAATGTTGTGTAGAAAAATACAGGCCTGGTATGATAGCAGAGGCCTTAAGAACTGGAGACACAGGATAGAGAGGAATCCAAGCATAGGATAAAGAAATATCAGGTACAGAGTTGACGCTCAGAGACAGCTCACCCATAGTTAACTAAAGAATGGCAGACTTGAGGTGGACAAAACTTAATTTAAGGATAATAAACAGAACAAATAAATAGTATCTAACACGTATGTAAGGTACCACATTTAGTATATTTTGATGTAACATTAAGCTGCAAACCAATGAAGAAAGAGACAAGTTTAAAAGCTTGTTAGCAAGCGTGTAAATGATCCCAAGTAAGTCCCAGAGTGAAGAAGAAACTATCAACATAGAATCATAGAGTAGTTTGACTTGGAAGGGAACTTCAAAGATCATCTAATCCAAACCCCCCTTGCATGAGTAGGGACACCTTCCACTAGCCCAGGCTGCCCAAAGTCCCATCCAACCTGGCCTTGAACACTGCCAGCGATGGGGCAGCCACAATTTCTCTGGGCAACCTGCGCCAGTGCCTCACCACTCTGACAGTAAAGAATTTCTTCCTAATGCCTAATCTAAACCTACCCTCTTTCACTGTAAAGCCATTCCTCCTTGTCCTGTAACTATATGTCATTCTAAAAAGGAACATCATATACCTCCTATCAGCATCTGAGGTCCTTTAGATACTGACAATTACTAAAACACCTCCACATCCTCACCACCACCTCAGGACCTAAAGGAGCTGGGGAAGTGTGTGCATTACAGCATGATAAAGAGGTAGACAATTTGTGTGTTCAATGATTTTAACTGTATTGTTATCTATTGTGATCTCCCCCTGTACAGAAGCATTCTTTCTTTTCCTCTAATTATTAGATTTCAAAGAGCAATGACTCCTGGATTAAACAGTAAAGACTTTAATTACAATAACAACTTCTTGCCTTTAGATATAAATTGTATTTCATCTTTGCACGTAAAAATATTTTGAGCATAACAGCACAGATGTGAAATTTAGCATCATTCTCCACTGCTTACTTGTACCAGCAGATGCTGTTGTCATCCAGTGTTTTAGGAGATAAATTTTCAAACAGTGGGGAGCACTAATTTTAGTGTTTCCAGCTTTCTCAGGTCATGCAGATTTCATCTCTACATTTAGACAATTTTTATAGACTAAAAATGCAAGAACGAGAGCTAGACATAACATTGTCAGGACAGTTTGTGATCACTGGGATAACATCTATGCTCCAAGCACAACTTGCTTCCACTGAAGACATAAAATGATCACCTGCCCACAGTGAATCACTGTGAATCAGAGACATCAGTGTAATGCATCTTTGTAAAATAGTTATTTTAAAACAGTAAATGTCATACAACTGAATTTTTTAAGTGTTTGAAATGAAACAAGCTAGAACTATGTCAAAAATAAATGGAACATTATTAAATTCTCGTATCAATAGCTGTTAACCTTTTCTGATTTGAAAACTCTGAAAATTTTCCAGTGGAAGATCCCTTTGGTACAAGCTAATTTAAAGCTACTGATCGTAGGCTTGCTTTCCTTAGTCACTTCCCACCAACTTATTTGCATAGTTCATGGACAATTTCAAAACACCAACTTGAGCACTGAAAGAACCAAACAGCAATGATTGTCAGGACTAATTCTTTTTTTTTTCCTCATTTTATATTGTTTCCATTTGCTCAGAATGACACAAATTATTCACCTAACATTCTACATTCTTCCATGTTTGGTCTCAATTTAGAAGTAAATTTATATTCAGAAAGTATGAGCAAAAGGCTTTCTGGGCATTCTCCAGTTCTAAAAAGGGAAAGTCTATTAATAACATCTTTATCTGATTAAGAAAAAAAAAAAAAAAAAAAATTTTTCAACGAATTACATAAAACCAAACTATAGCTGAAACCTACAGGGCAATAGTGCTTTTTAAGGTAGACACTTTCCAAAAACCCAAACAAGCAATTTGCTAACCTGAATAAAAGTAAGTTAAAGCAAAATCAGAGTTTGGCATTACCTATGGGGAATGAAGAAGGGACCACTGGTTTAAATGCAGGAGGCTACCACGCAATGCAAGCCCCGCAGATATTTAATACTGAAGCAACAACAGTGTCACGTTCCTATGAAAACTCAGGCTACTAAAGGGTGATGCAGTAACAGTGGTACTAGTGAACAATCAGCAAGCACTTTGTTAACTGCTCCATTTTGAACAGCTCTGAGGCAGAGTATCCAAGGGATGGCTCTGTGGTAATACAGCACCAGACTTTAAGGAGAAATCCATATGCAACAAGCTATCAAATCACACCCTTATTATGGCTATGAAATGATTTGACTGTTAGACAATCTCAGGTATGCAGTTCACAATATAAACTCTGAAAGCCACAAAAATACTGTTTTCTACACTTCTGCTGTACTACAAGTTTTTGTATGACCTAAGCCTCACAAGTAGTTTAGCTAATTTAAATAATTGGAACTGTAAACTCTAATCTTACAAATGATGTTTTCAGAGATCCAGAGGAGGTGAGAAGGTAAAGAACTTTGATGGTACAGTCAGGTAGAAGATGCAGAAGTTTATATATTTAATCAACATTTCCATTTTAAAGGTATACCACGGCACAAATAGGCAGTTTTGCTTGCAGTTAAGCTGGCATAAAGGCATATGTCGTAGAATCATAGAATAGTTAGGGTTGGAAAGGACATTAAGATCATCTAGTTCCAACCCCCCTGCCATGGGCAGGGACACCTCACACTAAACCATGTCACCCAAGGCTCTTTTCAACCTGGCCTTGAAAACCACCAGGGATGGAGCACTCACAACTTCCCTTGGCAACCCATTCCAGTACCTCACCACCCTCACAGTGAAGAATTTCTTCTTTATATCTAACCTAAATCTCCCCTGTTTAAGTTTTAACCCACTACCCCTTGTTCTGTCACTACAGTCCCTAATGAAGAGTCCATCCCCAGCATCCTTATAAGCCCCCTTCAGATACTGGAAGGCTGCTATGAGGTCTCCACGCAGCCTTCTTTTCTCCAGTCTAAACAGCCTCAACTTTCTCAGCCTGCCTTCATACAGGAGATGCTCCAGTCCCCTGATCATCCTCGTGGCCCTCCTCTGGACTTGTTCCAACAGCTCCATGTCCTTTTTATGTGGAGGACACCAGAACTGCACACAATACTCCAGGTGAGCTCTCACGAGAGCAGAGCAGAGGGGCAGGATCACCTCCCTCACCCTGCTGGTCACACTGCTTTTGATACAGCCCAGGATACGGTTGGCTTTCTGGGCTGTAAGCACACACTGAAGCCGGCTCACGTTCATGTTCTCATTGACCATCACAAAACTGCAGCTATATCTTTTACAACTGTAGATAAAATTACATTGTCTGGGAGTGGACATCAGTGACATCCAAATATCAATTTCTTCCCCAGTGACACCCCCCAGTCACTCCCCAATAAGTGGGTACAGAGTTTGCAAACACTTATGCAAACAGATTTTCTATCGTATTATAAAAGCACTCTTTAGTTTGCCAAGATTACAAATCAGACATCAGGAGTCAATAGTGAAAAAATCCTACGAATTTCTCTTCAGTTCTTGGAAAGCTGTGACCATGTGTTAATTGCTGTGTCTGTTTTTCAAGCAACTTTACAATCACAGTCTTTTCAGCTCTCGTGTTCAGATTTTCCTTTTTGACCACTAATATGGAAAATGACCTTAGGACAGAAGATATCTTACTCCTTTTGTACTATATGATTTCAAAGCCAAAACACTAAGCTACAATATACCACTGCCATCTCTGTAGTGCTGGATGCAGCTGGACATAGAAGGGATCTTTCCTATTCTGTGAGGCTCCTATTTAGCATACTGATTTTGTCTAGTCTAATGAAAGATGCTTTGTAATGGATGCCAAGTACTTATTGGTACTTACTAGAGCTCCTGGGGAAGGGGAAAATGGACAGTTTTTAAACACAACCCAGAAGAGCAGCTCCAGATGACTGGAGCTGTGCTGGGAAAGTTACAAGCTGCTTTAAGACTTGAAGAAAAATAATGAGAAATCTTTTGTGTGTGCTTGCCTCTTCATTGCAAAGCAAGATATCCAAGCTCTCGATTACTATCTGCAGTACCACCAAATGCATTTCTCTGTAAAGCTAAATAATTATCAACAAACATATATGGCAAAATACAGTCACTTAAGGCCACTCATTCCCATTGCTCTGGGCACCTGTTTTGTCCATGGCGATCTTTAACCAGTGCTCCCCAAATGTCTTTTGCTCCAGCAGTGCCTTCCTGAAAAAACAGTCCTCAAGAACTTTTTCTTTCCATTTTTCCTCTTTCCACATCAAATACTACCTGGAAGCATTGCTCTCCCAACTTCCCGTCTCAAAGAAATAGAAGATTCTGTGCCAGGGCTCTTTGACTTTATAACTATTACTTAACCCACCAAACTGAATGGGTTAACACATATAACCCATTGTTTGTCTGAGGATAAAATGCACCAACAGGCACCACACAAAACAAAGCTGATTTGTCATATTTATGAATCCAAAATAGAAAAGTCTTTCTTCCTGACATATTTCAAAGCTGACTCATAGAGAAATATCAGGAAAGTAAACCAGAAAGTATTAGAGTTTGTTATCCAGAAATTAAGTGTTACCTTTCAAGCTATTACTAAGTGTTACATCTATCTGAAGTGTTTACAAAATGCTTTTCTTTTTTCAGAATTTCTCTTCAACTGCCATTGAAGAAGCTCATCCTTAACTAGCAAAGAACTCATCTCTTTGACAGTACACTGCTTCGCTTAGAATATTTTGCATTATCTCCTACTTATTGTTCAAAAGATTTAAAATCCCCCTCATTTCGCTTTTTACCTACTTGTTATTTCTGTAGCCTAGGAACTATAAAACATTTACAAACAAAAAACAGCAATAACACTTTTCTTTCACTAACAATGAAAACATCAAACTCACTTGTATTGATAAATAACTGCAATTCCATGCCAAGCTTAAATCTGCATAAACTGGTATGTGAAAATATTCATGGCTTTTCTGCTAAAATTTAAAAAATCACAAAGAAAAATTTCATCAAACCAAACTATATTTATATATATATATAAGCACACACACAATTAGAAAGCAGAAGATTTCTCTCCCAGTAACAGTGGATAGAAGGAAGATAGCATTAAAATTTGGCTTTTGCTGCAGAATATGGTACTGAGCCAGAAAGAACGGTTTCTGATTATTTACCATCTTTTCTGTATTCCCATTACCAGCAGATTATTACCATGATATTCCAATCACAACCTGCTTTCTACTTTTTTTTAATCAGTCTTCTTTTGTAATGCTGTTACTTTATCTTTGTAAGGAAGGTGTTATATTTTTCATTTCCCAAAGTTATTAATCTTCATAGTCAGATCATAGAGTTTCTGTATTAACCTGGGCTCTAATATACAGGGACTCCCAGTCACTTAAGAAATAACAATGTTGGAAAAATGTTTCAGGAATATTTTCCTTTAGTTTCTGTGCCCACTTATCTAGAAAAAAAGTTCCTCCTCTCTCTAGGCTGAAGACAAGATCTTAACACCACACCTTAGAGCAAATGAAGACCTCTAAAACCAGCAAAAGATGGCTCACATCAGCTACTTCCCCTCCCACCATTGATACAAATTGTAGCTGGTGCCTTAGTTCAAACAGTTCAGCTTCTACAGTCAGGCCTTCTTCACATGGTGCTAGCAGTCTTCCCTGAAGACTAAGGTACTGTCTGTATTAACAGGCATGTTTATTAAAAATGAATCCTGGGTCACCTTATGGAATGGGATTAATAAACATGAGAGTGCCAGCTGAATAACAAGTAAAACACCTCAAGGTGGAGATCTTCAAGTTTCTGGAATGAAAATTCCAGCTGAAGCAGTGGAAATCATAGAATCATGTTAGAAAAGACCTTTCAGATCATCAGATTCAACCATTAACCAACAGCTGCCAAGTCCACCACTAAACCAGGTCTCTAAGCACTACATCTACACACCTAACATAGCTACAGGGATGATAACTCCACAATTTCCCTGGGCAGCCTGTTTCAATGCTTGAAAAACCTCTCAAGTTTTTCCTAATATCTGATCTAAACCGCCCCTGAAGCAACTTGAGGCCATTTCCTCCTATTCTATTGCTTGATACTTGGCAGAAGAGACCAACACCCACTTTGCTAAAACCTCCTTTCAGGTAGATGTAGAGAGTGGTAAGATCCCTCCATGAGCCTTCTTCAGACTAAACCCCAGTTCCCTCAGCCACTCCTCATGGGAGCTGTGCTCTAAACCCTTCACCAGCTTCATTGCCTTCTTTGGACATGCTCCAGCACCTCAATGTCTTCCTTGTAGTGAGGGGCCCACAGCTGAACACAGGATTCAAGGTGCAGCCTCACCAGTGCTGAGTACAGGGGGATGATGACACCCATTGTCCTGCTGGCCACACTATTGCTGAGAGTTGCCACTGGCCTTCTTGGCTGCCTTGGCACAAGCTGGCTCATGCTCAGCAGCTGTCAATCAAAATCCTCAGGTCCTTTTCTGCCCAGCAGCTTTCCAGCCACTCTTCCCCAAGCCTGTAGCATTTCAGGGGGTTGTTGTGACCCAAGTGCAGGACCCGGCACTTAGTCTTGTTGAACTTCATACAATTGGCCTCAGCCCACTGATCCCACTATACCAGATGCTTCCAGGATACTATATAAACCTGTAGGTTTACACAGATAGGTTTTCCTCCACACATTTTTTCTCTGCACCTCCACTTAGAACATTTGAGAATATTTGGCATCTGCCTGAGGCAGCTCCAAAAAACACCTTACCACAAATCACAACAGGTTTGCCTAAAGGAAAGTCACCAAGTGAAAATGCCTTCTTTTTTTTAGAAAGACCAGATCAATGTTCAAATATCTGCCTAAAAATAGCTTGGTGTTAACAGCTGAGCAGCACTTTATTATTCTTTGTCTTTGTTTGCTCACGCTAACATGGGCAAAAAGTCAACAATAAAATGCAATTTCAGACAGCTTATTTTTTAAATGCTTTCAAGGAGAGCAAGCTCTCGCTAGCACCTGAGCCATGATACATCTTTTAGACTATCTCATCTTTGTGTTCAAGACACTTCTGGGGTTAAAGTCAAGCAGGAGCTGTGTGGTTTTTTATTACGGAAATTACAGAACAATCTTGAACATAAATATTCCCAAATTTATGTATTTTTTTGTTTCAAAGCAAAATTAGCATAAATACATTTCCAGAAGAAATTAGTATTATATGTACCTGCCTATAAACACCCAAAATACCTTGGCATGTTTTATTTTTAGGTTTTGTAACATACAATCTATCCAAACAGAAAACATACTATTAAAAGTAGCATACCAGAGAGATCCAAATGAGTTGAAGCAACCTTCTCTCTTGTACTACATACAGTTCAGCAGAGACAGAGCTCACACAGAACCTACTTAACTGTACAAAAATATTTGGTTTTTTTATTACTGTTTAAGGATCCACATGATCAAATCACGAGGACAGTGTTTATCTTGACTAACCACTATGCTATGAAAAGGTTAAGCAAGGTGGACTGAAGTTAAGCAAAACAGGCAACTAGTTAGAACTAGTAGGGAGGGATAAGAAACTTCAAAAGGTAAATTTTTCTGACTTGTAAACAGCTATCTTAAGAGACTATCAAACAGGATAACATTTGCATTCCAACATCTCATGTTTAATAATGATGTACAACAGTTCTTGGGCAGATCAGGGAAGGATTCCAAACCTTGTTTGTCTCCTCACTGATGCTTATTTCACCCACACACTCCCCAACTCTCCTGAAGAACTGTGATGGGAAGGAAAGGTTTTGTGAGAAATTTCTCTATTTCCTGGTTTTCCTCATTAGAAGAGATGCCTTTTTTCCTGAAACTTAAGAGATGGAAGTCCCTCAGACCTGATCATCTTTTCTCCTCCACAGACCTCTTCAAGTGATAATTCTTCCAGTTTTTCTAGACACCCTCTTAAGTGACAGTCGTGAAGGCCTGAGATGTTCCAAGTGTTACCTCTTGCTTAGACAGATTTTTCAAATTAAAATCCCACTTTACCACCCAGAAAAGCATGACTTGAAGCTAAATAAAACCTAGAACATAGAAAGAAGGCCAAACCTAAACTGGGACAGAATCTAAATCTAAGGGAGTTGACCACATCTCTAATACATAAACCCGAAAAAGCACTTGCACATTTTCACTCTTATATTCTCAGTCCCCCCTCCTGCCATACATCCTCTCAAGACTGTCATTTAAAGCACTGTTTCCCACAGAACACCCCACTTCCAAACTATTGACAATTCAGTTTATAAACAGTGTTTTTTCTTTACTGTGGCAATTTTCCAAGTAAGGATTGTGAGATCACCACACAACTGTGTTTACTGCAGAACAAGAACAACTTAGTACCATTATGTAATAATTCATTAGGAAGCAGAACAAAAAAAAAAAAAAAAAAAAAAAAAAAAAAAAAAAAAAAAAACAAAAACAACAAAAAA
>NDXB01013632.1:42515-63149 GCA_002631895.1 Agapornis roseicollis
AAAAAAAAAAAAAAAAAAAAAGAGAAGTTACACCATTATCTCCTGATACTCTTCAAGGCACCTAAAAACCTCAGAAACATAGGCTAAGGACTTACTAATAAACAAATAACTAGAGAACTAACATAGCATTGCCAGAAGTACATTAAAAAGGTTTCCTACTGTGGTGTCCTCCTCCTGTTATTTTATGGAGAATTCTGCATAAGAATGACCTATCAGTGTCTTAATAGCTGATGAAGCCACTAGGAGCAACTCAGGATTTGCAACAAAGCAGCAAACACATTACTTACCCCTACTCAAAGAATTCAGCTCCTTTTTGAACCTGGTATTGGGCCAAACCAGCATCTAGGCAAACGACAGCTCTTCACTAACACACAGTTACAAGTTTCAGCATTTGTCAAACTAAGAAAATATCTGGGGCAAGGGCTGTCACTGACTGTAACTATTTCACTTGTCATTTGTCACTACAGGCACATCAGGTGTCTTCAACCACAACTTTAACTTCAGAGTAAGGTTTTTTCTCAGTGGGATTATCACTATGCATTCCTATGTTGGTTAAGTATTTTATTCATATGCTAGGTACACACACAAACTTCAAGCACTAAGAAGTGCCATATATTCAGTTCATGTTACCTTTAAATCATACATCTGGATACTTCTATATCATAACCTTCCTACAATACCACATTGCTACATGCAGACTTGCATGTCTCTGATGGACTACAGACACCCTGTTCATTAGCTATCACTTAGCTGATATCAACCATGTTCCAAGGCTCCCCATAACTCCTACAGCATAGCTGCTGCAGCGATTTTATTTCCCATTTTGCTAGTCTTCTGGACATATCCAAAACAGCTGACTTAAACTGCTCTTCTAACTTCAGTCCTCTGATCATTGCTGCAGCTCTTCTCTGCATCTGTTATATACTGAGCTAAAGTTTCTTGGATATTGCAAAAAAGTGTTGCACAGTTATTCCAGATCAGCCCCCAGCCCAGATGCACCCAGCTGAGGTGCCCTCCCTCAACTGGAAATACCTCTCCTGACACTTCCCTGGATCCCGTCCATCATTTTCATGATGGTATCAAACTGACAGACTAGAGACAAACTTGAATCCACTTACCCTCACACAGGCCTTTCTCCTTCAAAGAATCCACTGCCGAACTCCCTCTTCATAGGAAAAGTTGTTGCATTACTTCCTAAGCTGAGGCTATAGCACCATCCAATTTCAGGCATTCAGCACAGATGCCAGAGTCAGGTGCCTAAGCTCTGTTAACAGCCAACACAGAAGTAGGAGTTGGGTACCTAATTAAAAATCTGCCTCTTGCCACTCATTACATAAGAGCTTACTTAGACTGCTAATTTTGAGACCAAGGTTAAACTCAGTAAGTGAATTCCTGCCAGTGTGTGTGGCCTGACACATTGCTGTGTTGAATTCCATCCCTTTAGTATTACCTAATAGTACAATTAATTGTACAGCCAATCCATTTAAAATCGTGTACTGGAAATTAACATCCTCCTCCCATCAGAAAGTTTCAACTGCCTGATTTCAATACAACATGACAACGAAATGGACTAAAAATCAAAGAAGCCTCAGGAAAACTAAACAAGTCAACTCCCAAAAAATAATTCTGCACATTTGTCTATCTCCTGTTGTCTCCCCTTGTGCCAGTTCTTTGCATGAGTTTAGAGTTCTTATGAACTCTATGAGCTGCATGAGTTTAGAGTTCTTATACTAACCTATCTTCCTCCACCTTGAACAGTAATTTTAATACAACACCCTGTTAAATGGTTCAGCAGAATCCAGAGGGACCAGACCGAGCATCACCTTTTCTTTTCTAGAAAACCTACTTTCGTATTAGAAGGAAAGATACTAGGTCAGTCTGACATGACCTATCTTAGCAAAATAGATTGTGTTTCATTCTCCTTGCACTCAACTCCCATGTCTTTAATTATTCATTCCTTCAAAAAATTTTCTAATGTTATTAAGGTCAAATTAACAAGCTTGAAGTTGCCTAGATCACATTTTCCATTTCTTTAGATAACTGTATATATAACATTCAATAGTATAAAGTAATAAAAATCCTCTAAGAATTCTTAGTAATGGATTCATATTTTAATTACATTAAAAAAAGAAAATGTACCTTTAACTCCCAATTCAGGAATTCCCAGTACAGCAACTTAAAAAGTCACTCTGACAGCCAGAAAGTCTGATTGCTTTTAAAATGCAAGATGGAAAAACTGGATGCTTCTCCTGAGATTACAAAAAGTTATATGAAATGATGAGTAGAATACCCAAGACTTCCTGAAAGCTCCTGAGACCCCAAAAATCACAAGAAATACAGCAAGATATAGCTATGGTCATGTTTAACTTGGTATGGGAAATCCCAGTGTGAATCTGCAATGCGTCTGGGAATTCTGTTACACAAGCCTCTTGAAGAGCTCCCATAGTACCTTAGATTCCCAATATTCAGTACAATTTCTTATAGTCATGAACTGTTAGTGTAGACTTTCCAACTCATGATTTTCTTAATAAAATGGAAAGGCTTTTAAAAAGTTATCCTTTTGAATCCTTTATCCTATATCCTAAATATACTATCTTTTTAGTGTATTTATCATACACTATTCAGCTCAAGAAAACTGTCTGATAGGATGCGAGATCCTTTTTTTTTTTAACTTTTCATGTTGTTTTAGCACTTTTGTCTCAGATTGCCAAACACATGGAAGGGGGGGGGGGGCAAAAAATATTTTAGAAGCACACAAAAAATTCCCTTAGTCTGCAGTTTTAACACTTTTTTTGACACAAATTGGTATTTTTATGCCTTGAACTAAAATCAGTGGGGCAGGCACCTCACATATTCAAAGCCACTGAGTTTAGGGGCACCACATGAGTACATGTGTTAACTATAAGCTTCAGTCCTACTGAAATGAGCAGAAATGTAAGATTTCTGCTGATGTAGACTTTAAGGCTGACCTGACTTCCTGGGAGACCTCAGATCACTGACAGCTGTTCCTGACTTCACCAAGGGCTGCAAGTGCTCAGTGTCTACACAAGACTTTTATTGAGATGTCTGAGCTCAGATTAAAGACAGATATTTGGAAATCTGACCTCAGGTACTTAAAGCTGAACTGTTCTGCCCTCCCCAAAGTTCTGAAAAATCATGCACTAAAGCTAAAAATAAATAGGAGTCTTTTTTGTTATTTATTCTGCAGAGGCTAGCACGCCAGCCATGCCCCAGTTTGAGGCATGCTGCAGAGTTTTGTCTTTTCTTACCATGCTTCAAGCTATTGTGTTCCACCTAGCACTGAAGAGAGAGTAGGCAAGTATTTGTACTGCACAATCCACACCTTTCGATGAATAGAGGTCTGGACCTGAGGACACACACAGTGACTTCCTATCTTATTTTCCTAGCTATACAGAAAATAAAACTGGAAGTAGGAAATGATCCATATGCAAAGTTTCCAAGAATGAGAGTAGCATAGTAGGCAGCTGATTTTGAGGGTTGGTTTGGATTATGTGTTTATCTTCTCAGTATGTTTTAGTGGAACAACTATTCCAGAAATGCTCATAATGATTCTGTGGTAGTTCATCTATGTATCTCCCACAGATAATGCTGAGGTTATTAACAATTAGGTATCGGACATTTTGTAATTTAATCACTATAACAGCTTTATAATTAAAATGCAAACACAGGATAAAATTAATGGGTTATTGAATTGAATGTTAACTTGGACAGGATAATGTTCCAAACACTTCAAAGGTCTTGATGTGAGAGTGATATTTAATTTCAGAAATCCCATAATTTGTTCTTGCGCTTGCACAGAACATAACATAGGTTGAATACTCGCAAAAGGAGACAGAAGTCACCAGAGTAAAGAAGAAAAGTAATAACCCATGGATCATGGTAAGCCTTCAGACATTTAAAACATCTGAAATTCTGCCACCTTCTCCCTGATTTTGTGCCCTCTACAGTTGCTCTCATTAGCTATGTATCATCATGTTTTCTTACCCTTCTTTCTGTTCTGCCTGCATTCAGGCTCTATTGAATCTGATCATGCTTTTGTTTAAGATTTTGTTCAAACTAAGTCCTCCATCTCTGTTTTCACAGCTAAAGTGATGGTTAACTGCAGACTAGAATCAGCAGAGTCAGAAAAACAACTAATAGAATAGACAACATTATGGAAAGGGCAAATGCTTCACATCATGCAAAAACTGCACATGTAATTATTGTACTTATAAACACAAATCCAGCACGGTGCATGCAATTGATCTAGCACTAACAACAGAATGATGAACATGATGGGCTAAGAAATAGGATCACTATATATTTAACACAGCCATGCATTCACATATGGCATACTCTGCACTTTAACAGATTTAAACTGATAAGAAGGGGAAAGCAAGAGGGGAAGGAACAAACTAGTGAATGCTGGGTTTTGTTAGAAAAACAAACTTCAATAACAGATAGTAACTTTGCAGTAAAAGCTAACAACAACAATCATAAAGCAGGTTGCTGTGCTAATAGGAACTACCTCTCCTTAGTCAATCATTCATGCAGTTTGTCCATTTGTCACCTATAGCAGTGCATGTTTTCTGGACATGTCACCCAGAGAACTATCTGAAGCATGGACTGCTGCTTAAAAAGGGTGCAAGTGGAGATAAATTCATTAATGAGCCTCAATCAAAAAAGCTATGTGGAGCTTTATATATCTAACAGTGAGTACGGCTCTTAATGAGGAAGCCATTAAAAAATCCAAATCAGCTGAAAGAAAATATACACCAAAATACCAAACAAGCAGGCAAACAGAAGTGGGTGACACTCTTTTTTCTTACTTTTCTATTTTATCTCCAGTCCTAATCTAACACAAAGTTTCAAATGAGTAGTGGGAGCTGTCTGTATGGAGTTGATTGCACAGCTAGAGGCATATTTGAGAAACACTTAATTAGGATGATACACTGTCCCTGTAGGGGAGCCCCAAATGCTGTTTTTCTTCCTCTATTGTTACAGATTTCTTTGAAAGTGTGGACAGACCCCACAGGGGAAAAGAAATGGGTGTTTTGGGGAAGTATGAGAATTCTTTTTGCATTTCTTCAGTAAGAAGCAGCACTGAACTGGATGGAGATGGAGGACTGCCCCAGGCGTATCTTTTCCAGTGCAGACAATGATTAATAGATGAAAGATTATATGCATTACTAATATTACTTCAGTTTCCTTTAAGTCACAGTAAAGACAGCTACAGGGTCTGGCAATGCTCATTTGCTGCTGGCAACTTCATCCCTGCCTTTTTGGGACTGAGAAAGATCTGTAAGTGCATTCCTGATTCTCAAGTTATTCTTCATTGAACAGTTCAAGATGGTGAAAGGAAAAAAATTACACATAAACCCCTGGAGCATCCTGTTGTGCACTGTAT
This sequence comes from Agapornis roseicollis, assembly GCA_002631895.1. Classification (NCBI taxonomy): domain Eukaryota; kingdom Metazoa; phylum Chordata; class Aves; order Psittaciformes; family Psittacidae; genus Agapornis; species Agapornis roseicollis. The sequence goes on from NDXB01013632.1 coordinate 47,923, forward strand.
TCTATTCTGCCCCAGTTAAATAATCCAGTACATGGTATTGATCACTTGCTTAATTCCATATGTAGGCACAGTCATGGCAGCACACCTCTCCAGACTTCAGTAATTGATCCTCAGTCTGCATTAAGACAAACATCTGATACAAGAAAAGCAATGCTGCATGAGAAAGTGCATTTGCTGATCTGTCTGATTAATCTTACAAATAAGTTTGCTCTCCCTTATGAGGACTTGGGGAAAAACATCTCTGAGAAGTCACTACTGCTCACCACTGGCTCTACTCCAACATTCACTCTTTGCTGAAATCTGTAAAAGTGCACTGAGGGCACTTGTTTCCTTTTTCATGGAAAGAAAATCACAGTACCTCCTCTGGTTGAACCGACACAGAGCCAGAACCCACAAGCATTACCTGACATTAGGTCTGTTCCTCAACACTGTCCCATACACACCTCCACAAGTTAGTCTAGCTAAAAAGTGTTGTCAGGCAAAATGGAAACCAAGGAAAAGCTTACAAAAGACACTCACTACATCAGAGATGAGAAGGCTGAGGGCTCCCCCTTAACTTCTAACATGATTACCCAGGTGACTGTGAGTTTCACATGTGATTGCGAGCACCACATTTGACCATGAGCATTGCATTTCACCTCTTGCTGCCTCCTAGTCCCAGACTAGAAAAACCTCCTACCTTTACCAGAAGACTCATTTCACTTGTGTCTGCCTCATACTGCTTTGTTGTTTAGGCCATATCCCACACATCGCTATGTGTACCACTATTTCTCTTATTCTCCCTGAAAACCCTGGTGCAGCTGGCAACCTGATAATACAGCCCATCAACAGCTGCTCTGTCCCACAGGAAGCCAGAGGAGTCCTATGACTGAACTTTGCTTGGAAACAAGTAGGCAACAGTCATATCACAAGAGTCCTCTGCTAACAGGAACCCCACCAGGCCACCCTTTCATTTCCCAGGGCCTAGTAACTCTTCCCCCTGCCACATTACAGGACATAAAGTACCTCTTTCACTGTGGAGAAGTAAACACTTGAGAAATGTTCATGAACAGGACTCAGTTCCCATCCTGAAGGATATTGCTCTACACTACAGCAGTATTCAATGACAACAAAGGCAGATCTGCTTTCTTCCATTTCTGTTGATCCAGTGTCCTGGGTTCAGCAGTAGCAGTCATTTTTCTCCTTCTTAGTAGCTGGTGCAGTGCTGTGGTTTTGACTTTCAGCCTGGGAACAGCGCTGATAACACCGATGTTTTTAGTTGTTGCTCAGTAATGTTTACTCTGACCAAGGACTTTCTGCTCTGCCAGGGAGGAGGGGAGGCCAGGGGGAAGCAGGGACAGGACACCTGACCCAAACTGACCAAAAAGGTATTCCATACCACAGCACATCATGCCTGGGATGTAGAACTGAGAGCAGTTAGCCGGAAGGGCTAGATAATGGCTCGGTCAGGCTGGGTATCCAGTCAGCAGGTGGTGAGCGGTTGTATTCTCTTCCCTTGTTATTTCCCTTATCATTATTACTATTGGTGGTAGCAGCAGTGGTTTGTGTTACACCCTAGTTACTGGACTGTTCTTATCTCAACCCGTGGGAGCTACATTCTTTCAATTCTCTTCCCCATCCCTCCAGGAGCTGAGGGAGGAAGGGGGGGGTGGGGTGGAGTAGTGAGTGAATGAGCTGCATGGCTGGGCTTAAACCACGACATACAGGATGTTTGAGGAGGAAAATTAAGAACCACTGGTCTGTTCTTATGGTGGAAACAGGTGACAAATATTGGTCTTTCAGTATAGGTTGTAGTTTGAATCTCACCAACTTCCAGAAACACATCAATTGTTCAAAGATGAACAAATCATACTGTCATTAGCTAATGACATTAGCTAATCACTAGCTAATTAGAACCTGAGTTTCTGTGGACAAATCACCCAATGACAACAGAAAACCTCTGGCCAACATAATGAACTACTCACAGTACAAAACATAGGGTAATGTCCTAGGTTTAGCAGTAGCAGTCAATTTTTCTCCTTAGTAGCTGATGCAGTTCTGTGTTTTGACCTTCAGCCTGGGAACAGAGCTGATAACACTGATGTTTTTAGTTGTCGCTAAATAAGGTTTATTCTGACCAAGGACTTTCTGCTCTGCCAGGGAGGAGGGGAGGCCAGTGGGAAGCAGGGACAGGACACCTGACCCAAGCTAGCCAAAGAGGTATTCCATACCACAGCACGTCATGCCCGGGAAGGTAATGGGGAGTTACCTAGAAGGGTACACACTTCCCAGTTGGGCTCGTTTTCAGCGGGTGGTATCGTGCTCTCTTCCCTTGTTAGTTTCTTATTACTGGTGGTAGCAGTAGTGGTTTGTGTTACACCTTAGTTACTGGGCTGTTCTTATCTCAACCTGTGAGAGTTACATTCCTTCGATTCTCCCCCCCATCCCTCCAGGAGCAGGGAGGAAGAGGGGTGGGGGGAGTAGAAACTGGGTTTAAACCACAACAGGTAAGCATGCCACTGATAGTAGTACATAGGATCTTGTCAGAACTTCATTATTTCTGAGACTAAAGCTCATTTTGCTTTGTCTGCCTCTAATTTATTTCATATTCGAACCTTTGTATTCAGTGTCCACAGATCATCACACATTATAGTAGCAATCTCTACAATCATATTACCTTACTCTGTCTTTCACAGATGAAATTTGGCATGTGCATCCAGTTGTTTTTTAATAGTCTGAAAGAAAAAAAAAAGGGACACTTTCTGACTGAATGAATCTAAATAAACAGGTTAGTACTACAGGAAAAAAGTTTTGGGAAACACAATAAATACAAGAACAATAAAAAAAAAATCACTAAAAACTTGCAAAAAATGTAGTGTTAACATTTTGTAACATAGCTCCTTTCCTATTTAAGACAGTATATGGACTGTGGATGAGTTCTGAAGAAAGAGAAAATAAGAATAAAGGCAAAAGAGATATTTCAGAATTGGTTACTGTTACTGTAACATTTCACACGTAGGGATTATATTAATGAAAATACATTTGAAATACAAAATGTATTTAACTAAAATTACTTTTCTATTATGTCTGTAAAACACTCACTGCAGTTACAGTATAATAAAGCAGCTCAATACAGCTCAATAAAGCAGCTACTTCATGTCACCAGCAACAATCATCTCTCCCAGCACAGCTTCCCAACTCAGCTACCTTGTCCTATCTACTTATTCCATCTACAGTCAGTGTTTGGGTCACTACATAGCACTGCAGCTCCTTCCCCATGAAACAGAAATGCTAACGACTGAACTCAGCCCCCCTGAAAGCAATTGGTACTTCCTGCAGGTCCAGACTGAATTCAAATGCCCCTGGCAGAGAGATTTAAGAGTTTCATTTCTTGCTTCCAATACCCACAGCTCTTCCATTGTGAGAAAGAACATACTGTCCTTGGCCATACCAATGCTACTCACCACACCTAAGCAATAGGCATCTTAATGTTTTTTTTCCCTTCAAGAAATATAATCAAGATATTCCCTTGCACGTTTTATCCATAAATCAATCAGTCCAGAATCCTCAACCAAGTTCAATGTCAAACAGATACACAGTCCAGAAAAGTAACACAGCTAGACATGAAGAGAGAAAAGCAAAGATACTTTGCCCAGAGGCTAGCTTTGACAGCTTTTATCTGGGGGAGCTCAGCAAGTAGAGGCTGAGATGATTTACAATTTGCTCTCCAGAAGTACATGACAAGGGCTAAACACTGGACAGGTGAAAAAAGTATTAAGATAAACAGGATATTAACAAAATAACTAACCTAACTGCAATAACAGCTGGTTTAGCCAAGGAAAAACTTGGTGCCCATGGAAGAGGAGCATCATGCCACTGTTAAGACTAGGCTCAACAATTTAGGAAACTCCACCCAGCCCTATGCTTTTATGCACTCATCAACAAATCATCTAAAATGTCTTACAAAATTATACCTCTTCATGGAAGTGTCCCATAAGGCAGCTCAAGTTTTCTTCCTTTTTAATTGTTCACTTCTACATGTCTCAGTTCAGATGAGAAGTTACAAAGCATTTTACTTACCCTGGCTTTTGGAGAGCTCCTCAATGAGGCCAGAGACATCTGACATTATGTAGCTCTTTTCACAGTTAAATATGATATGTACTAGTTTTTGGCAAAGTCATTTACTATTCCAAATAATTTTTATTTTGGTAAATTCAGTGTAGGCACATAAAGTCCCATTCTCGTACCCTATATAACTTCAACTGCATTTATTTAGTATAGTTGGGTTTTTTTCTTCCATTCTAAAAGCAAAGCACATATTGTGAAAGCTCCTAGACACCACTGAAGCTACTCACAAAGCAAGTCACAGCCAGTTGCCAAATCAAGGGCTGACACAATGGACCTGCTACATTATAACCCTGTAATATACTGTACCACCATTCACCTTCAGGGCATTTAATATAAATACTTAAACCTGGTCAGTTATTATTCATTTCACTTAAAATTAAGAAATGAAAACAGCAAACATGATAAAGGAATCTAAAACTCCTATTTACAACACTATTACAAAGATGACTAGTTCTGCGGCCACAGGCAAATTCCTTTCATAGGATCATAGAATAGCTAGGGTTGGAAAGGACCTTAAGATCATCTAGTTCCAGCCCCCCTGCCATAAGCAGGGACACCTCACACTAAACCATGTCACCCAATGCTTCATCCAACCTGGCCTTGAACACTGCCAGGGATGGAGCACTCACAACCTCCCTGGACAACCCAGTGCCTCATCACCCTAACAGTAAAGAATCTCTTCCTTATATCCAATCCAAACCTCCCCTGTTTAAGTTTTCATATCTGCATCTTAGCTCACACATCTGTAAAACGGAGACATTGCAACCTAGTAACTGCATTGAGTTCTGCTGACAAGTTATAGTCATACCTTGCTCACTACCATCAGGAAGTCACGCCTGTTTTTCAGATCAACCGTGGAAATCAAACATTCTGGGGTGATGTATTTTAAAATCAGTGAGATTTTTGGAAAAATACTGCTACTTCTGCAGAGAAGGCAAATCCTACCTACTGATGTCCCAGCAAGTTCTGACCTCCTGCAGGTCCCCTCCTGCTCTGCACCCCATTCTAAAAGCAACCTTGGTTCTTCAGCTACATTTCAAGAGTCTGCCCAGAAGTTCTCTTTTACACAATCACATTTTTAATTGCACTCCAATTCTGTGGTGCTTTGGTACATGATTAAGAAATACTAATGTGCTAGGTCTAGCCATGACAACTAAACTGAATGCTAGCAGTACATCTAAGGCCAAGCTGGATGGGACTCTGAGCAGCCTGGTCTAGTGAAAGGTGCCCCTCCCCATGGCAGGGGAGTTCTGACTAGATGGTCTTTGAAGGTCCCTTCCAACCCACACCATTCTATGATTCTATGCCCAGGTAGCAAGCCCAGAGACTCCAATGTCACTTGCATATGAAAGATTCTAACTGGGCACCAACTCAAGCCCCTCTTTTCCACCCTACACTGTACAGGTTTTTAATTACATTGCCCTGTAACAGCAGTAAGACCACAGCAGAGTGTGGTAATGCAGTACTGCAGACCACACTAAAGCACCAGCTTCCGGGCATGTTCTGCCTCTGGCCTTCTGCATTAAGAAATATTGATGATAGAAAAAAAAAGATTCTTCAAAGACTGCACCATATTTTTGCTTAATTAAAACCATAGAGAAATTGTTTTGCAGTTAACTGATGATGGCAGATAAAGCCTTGGCGCTTGTGCTGCCAGATTTTAAAAGCAATTCAGATGCTTCACTATAAGGAAATGACATATAGTGACATTTTTTTCTCCCCAATCACTTGTACTTGCAACCAGAGTGACTATACAAACTGAGAACCCCGGCTCTCAATCAAAACTGTCACACCATTATTCCTGCACACTGCAGGAAGTGAAGCACGTGACACTATTCCCTGTGGAGAAACCTTAAAGTATGATACAAACCAAGCATCAGAACAACAGGGTATGCACATGCTCCTATTGAAAATCCCTCACTTTCTCCTCTGCCGTACATTCCTCCCTCTTTCTTACTGACTGGACAGCAGCTAAATAACTTCAGGGAGGAGAGAGTAACTAACCATTTTCCTTTGCAATTAAATGTGGTATCAACATCTCTGAAAGGTACCCAGATCCCAGGACACCAGGTGTGATTTTGTCCATTAGTTAAAGAGAGAAAAACAGAGCTACTTTGCCCAGTGGTTAACTTTGATAGCTTTTATCCAGGCATAGTTCAACAGACATGCTATTCCCATAGGAGTGGAGCCAGTCTAAGCTGCTACTTCCCATTGCTTGCTTTCACTCTCCCCCTCCTCCTAGCTGTCAGAAAAACTGCAGGGTTTTGCAGTTTTAAACTTCTTTAAAAACCAAGCAAACAAAAAGCCCCTAACAACAACAAATCCTGGAATACTTGGACAGGGGGAAAAAAGCAAACCAGAACAGTTTGCAAAAAAGTACAATTTAAACCTCTGGCAGAACTCTGACAGAACCAAGCTGGGAAAGGACAGTATTTGTTGTTTATGCTGGCAAATTTGAGGAGCATGAACCTCTGCATTGGGCAAGCAGCTGAGGATGAACCACATGACAACAGCAGATCTGCAAACTAATGCTCATACAAGGCAGTTTGTCAGACCTAAAGTAGCTCAGAAGACATTTCCTGTAAACATGTTTTAAAGGCTCAAATTTCCAATAATCAGCCTACAAACCCAGACAGCACATTCTTTTTGTAGGTCAAGATAGTTATGACCCTTGCTATAAGCCTCAAGCTGACAAAAGGTAGAATATACTGTGTCCCCTGCTGTACTTTGTCTTACCTTCTCCTTTGCTTTGTGGCAAATAAACCACACCATTCTTTAAACTCTTTTACAAACTACATATGATTCCCTGAAGTCCTCCCTCATATTCCCCATTTTGAAATACCAGTCTTCAGGATTTTAAAGAACATATATTCTCTTCAATCTGAGCAAATCGTTGTTGTGGCCAATGTGGCAACTCTTTCTGAAGTACTAAATTACACAAGATGTTACCACTATTATATCAAAATATGCCTTACAGAAGAAGAGGAAACTTGCCTTGTCTTGAAATGACTTCCTCAGAATTACTTCAGATTTGCTTGCATTATGTATGCAACCTGTACTTTCATAACATTAAAGTTCCCGCTATTTTCAGCTCCTGGTTGGGAAAAAATAAAACAGATATCTGACTGTATTTGTATCACTGTTTGAAGCAGTGCTTTAGCATTCCTAATGCTAGGCTGTTCCTGTCACAATTTACCCTGCTCTGCACTGGATTTTCCTGGAAAGAAATTCACAGTACATGACAATACCTCCTCAGGTTGAACAAACATACAGCCAGAACATACAAGCATGCCCTGAGATTTGGTCTGTTCCTCAATATTGTCACATCTACACCTCCACAAGTCAGTCTAGCTAGAGTGCTCTCCTGCAAAATGGGAAGCAAGGAAAAGAAAATTTCAGAAGACAGTCTTGAAGTCTAACTGGTTTGCACAAGTGGATTTCACATTCTATTTTAAATACAAAAGAGAAGACCTGGCTTGCTATTACAAACATGGTCAATCCAACCATGCTTACATAGAAGAGACTGAAATGTATGAAGACCACCCAGAACCAACTTGAACAGTTTCTTCATATTGTTGACAGCAAATGAACGGTGTCGAGTACCTAAAATTCTTATTTCCTTCTTTCATTTATTAGATTAGTGTCACAGGAAGACATATTTTTCTTAGCTATCAAATGCCCACATGCCCGTCTCATTTTTATCATTGGAGGCTACACTTTCAGGCTAAATAATATCCCTTTGTAAAACAACACATCCAAGTAGTAATGGGTAGAAATTATTTTCATGCAGTGTAACCAAATAATAATTTTCTGAGTGTGTTCTATTTTACACAAATCCTTGACATGTCATCAACATTAAGATGGGTAGTGCAGCCTTATTTTGTCATAGAACCATAGAATCACAGAATGGTTTGGGTTGAAAAGGACCTTAAAACTCAACTAGTTCCAACTCCTCTGCAAGGAGCCTGGATACATTCCACTAGACCAAGTTGCTCAAAGCCCCGTCCAATGCGACATATTTTATGAACCCCAAATACAACTTGAGAGATGATGTACATTAGAGGATTGTGCACTCCAGCCACGAAATGTGCAACACAACATGGCTAAATCTAGGCTGCATTACTCATTTTTGCATATAAATAATCACATGCTTACTTTGAAGACATTGTGTTCTTATTTTTCATATTAAGAAATATGAATCACAGAGGAATGAGGGGGAAAAAAGTGCAAGCTGTAGGGAAGTTGGGAAAGCTGTAGGGAAGTTGGGAAAGATGTCACACTTTCAAAAAATAAATGCTGCAAAATATTCCACTCTCCAGCAGTTACCACAGCCCTCCCAAATGCCTATTTGCCACCTCCCTTCTCTTAAAAGCCTTTTAGAAGTTTGTGAATGTTGTTAGTGACAAGGAAGCACTGTGCTAGAGAGAAACAAGTCTTCCCATTTATCCTGGATGTCTTACTCATGACAGGAAGGGGTATCAAATCTTCATACAAATTGAGACAAATTACTAGAGTTCCTGTCTGCCACTTATCACAAATATAACATCAGCTAAGCAGATCTTCACTGGCAAGTGTTCTAGTGTCCATTTGTCTTTCTGCTAAATTTTATGTTAAATTGGTATTTAAAGACACCCCACTTTCAAAGAGGCAGTTGTTACATGTACCAAATGGTTTCTAGCCCTCAAAAAAATCTTACCAGTGGCCCCTTGTGACATTTTTTGATTTTCCATTAAATTAAAGGCTGCGGAAATGTTTACATAGCTGAAATTAATAAGCACAGAAAAGTACATTCAGTTCTTCTTCAGCTATTAGGAAATACGCGCATCTCACAGAAAAAGGCAAAGCATTTTCAAGGCAGTCAAAATTCAGCCACTTATGGGTGTTGAAGCCAAGCTCCTCTGTTCCTCAGCTCACACATATGCACTGGAAGCCTCCCATCATGTCCAAACACAAAAGCAGCTGCTTCCTGCAAGTGCTGCCTGTGCAAATGCAAGTTTATTCTTCCATGTGCCCAACTAGGTCTCTCCTCTTAACTGCTTTCTGTATCCTGAAGGTGCTGAGTCCTTTCTGCAACCTCCATGCATTGAAATGACATGGCAGCTTCAAAAGAATCCTGTGGGAGAGCTCTTCAAGGGGAAAAAGAAAACATGCCTATTGCTCCATACAATCTGCCAGCATCTTCACCTCCCTCTCTGTGGCACAAAGCAGCTGGCAGAAATGGAACTTTCATGGCTTAAGGGGAGGAGAAAGGTGTTAGATGGCAGGAGCCAGGAGGACTGTTGCTGCCTCAGACGCTCAGCAGGCATCTCTGCCCTTCACAATCCAGCCTGCCCCATGGCTCACTCTGCCCACTCAGGCCCACAGGAGCTGACTGCTGGGGGAATTTTACAAGGACATGTAGTGATAGAACAAGGGGAATGGCTTTAAACTGACAGAGGGGAGATTTAGATTAGATATTAGGAAGAAATTTTTCACTGTGAGGGTGGTGAGGCACTGGCACAGGTTGCCCAGAGAAGCTGTGGCAGCTCCACCCCTGGAAGTGTTCAATGCCAGCTTGGACGGAGCTTTGAGCAACCTTACCTAGGGGAAGGTGTCCCTGCCCATGGGTTAGGTCCCTTCTAACCCAAACCATTCTGTGATTCAATAACTCACTTGTAGCTTCACTATGGAGGAGCCCTCAGATAACTGATTTAATCTCTCACAGACTGTACCAGTTAAAAGGGCTATAATACTCATGTTCATGCAAAAGATGCTGGTCAAAGGCAGGCAACAATAAACAATGTAATTTCACTGTATAACAGTAAATGTGATAGATTAAGGTGCCTGCCTTGGGAGACAATTCTGACTCTATTTCACTCTGATCCCTCCAGCCATGGCTTTGTGAAGCTCTGCAAAATAACTCCCTGGAGAACCTTCAGCAATGGCAGTGATGGTTTCACTCCAGAGACTACAGGTCTGGATCCTTGGAGCATGGATAAAACACAATTTCACCCAACTCCCATTTCTTACTTTAATTTGTGACATTGCCCACACCCTTAAGTGGCCTACTTTCATTCACTATGTATATTAGTGAAAGTGCTATACATATACTGTACAAACTGCAGTGAATATGCACTAAACATGGCAAAGCCCTGAAGGATCTTTCATAGGATCCTCTGTAAAACACCATATCACTTCAACACAAATTTAGGACTAAAACTTCATTTAATTTGCTTCCACCCAGTAACAAGCAATATCTAGTCTTGGCAAAAAGGAAATTAAATGACACTTACTCACACTATGTTATAAATTCTAAAAATGGCCAATCTGCAAACATAAGCACTCTCATCACAAGCAATTTCCCTGAAATTCATAAATATGAGATCAAACTTGTCACAGTTCCCTTACATTCCCCAGTTGAACTGTGGGCTTCATAGGAGAGCAGTCAAGAAGAATTTGCTCTAATTCCTCATCATTCTTTCTTTCCAAAGTTCATTTCTGGTCTGGTTTACAAGTCTGTCTCACTGCATATGTACTGACAATAGAGTAGTCACTTTTCCATGCAACTTTTCCATGTAAAATCATTTTCCTGTAGAAGCGCTTTCAATATCACATTCTCACCAATGAGTCTACAAAGCCATGGGGACAATAATGAGATATCTTTCTTATATAGCAAAACCACAAAGGTCACGTTCTTCCTATTACTCACTACCTCCTGTTTACTAAAATACAATTTGAAAGTCACCCACTGATCTCAAGAGCAGAGAATAATTTAACGAACTTTTCCCAGGCACCAACATTTGAGAGAGAGTTTATAATAGAAAGACCTCATTCTAACCAGCTCAGCTGCATACATTTTTATGTCATGCATTCACAGCCACAATATTTAGCGATAGCAATACTCAGGACGTAGCCCTTTTCATACAAATCCTCCATACACGTACAGAGCTCAAAAGAGCTATTCTTGCAAGCTTTCTGGAAACAAAAGACACTGTCAGCATGATACTATCTTTTTTCATGCCTTTGTATGTGTGTTAAAAGAATCACCATTTTACTATGTTGGTCCATATGTCCTCTGGAGAAGTCCTCCCAGTTGCTCAACAGAAATAACATCGATGCCAGGGAAAAAATAAATTTTTTGCTTTAAAGTCAGACCATTGGTGTCTATTTCTGAAATGAGGCAGAAGAAATCTTTTATAGCAGCTTGTATTTCAGGAATCTGTGGCTTAGATACACTTACCTGTCACACATAGGAAACCTGAGGAAGCTACTGGCTTTTTAGTGCAATCTAGAATATTACAGCATTGTCATTTGCTTTTTTAAAATCAGATTTGCTGCCCAAATAACAGCAAAAATGGACATGCTCTGTCACTCACCTCTGCCTGTAGCAGCTCTGCTACCTGGCATTAGCAAGTATTTATTTAAAATGTAAATCTGAATAAGGGTTCATGAACCCACCCCTTTTAAACTGTGTTTCACCTGAATACAGAAGATCAATTTACAGTCATGTGAGACATCAAACATACCGATTTACTACCACCGATTTAAGCTCACACAGCAGTCAGAGGTACTCTGTTGCTTTAAAAGATGAAGCATCAACAGAAACAGAAATAGAGCTAATCCCAGATTTCTGCATCCCTACAAAATACAAGGAGAATTCAGCACAGAAATAACGTGCCATGGTAATCCAGGCCATAATCCCATTTAACCAGAGAAAACAGCACTATACTCATCCTCAAACTGCCTCCAACTCCTGAGCAGGGGAGAGGGACTACAGGCATGAAGAACTAGTCAAGTGGAAATTCAGACCCTCAAGGCACATGAAAGGACCATCATTGCTATATTCACAGTACAGGCTGCACTCTTCACTCTTTATTTAAACTAGCACATGGTCAAGAACACATAAAGGTTTCAACAGACAAAAATTGAGACACTGACTTTTTCTGTGTGATATAAAGCCTTATGCAATGCCCAACTCTAGCAGTCTGGGCAGGGCAAACAGGATGTGTTCACCATCTCTCTGTGTCTCCCTGTTCGAACTGCTCCAGCATTAAGTGAAGAGTTTCCTAGGACACACTATAAACAAAGATTTAACTGTTCTTTCCCCATCCTCTTTAAAATAAGGCAACAAATCTAATCCAAACAAGAAGACTTATTCATAGAACAAGGAAAGGGACAAAGCAGATGCTCTCTAGATGCATACACATATATGAGACTCCCCAAACAACTGATGTAAATATTGTCATTTCTAAAAATTATGCAAATAAAAAGATACAAAAATCCCAACAACCAAGATGGCTCAGTACTGCAAATAGTGCTATTCATATTGCTCATATGCAAGGACTTTATTCCAATACAACTCCAGTTTCCAGGGCTTATCTATAACATGCAAAAAAAAGAGAAACAAAAACCTATAAAACCACCCCAACAACTCCAACTTTTTTCCTCCCTCCTTTTCAAATTTAGATTTGATTCCTCTTTCATAAAGTCTAATGTAAAAAAGCAAATTAGCATAGAAAGTAGGGCAACCATTTTTTGTGGGAGAAAAAAGATCATTATTCAGTGTATGGACCATCTTCTGCTCTGTGTAAAACTCAGCATCTGATACAGCAGAGCTCCAGTTTGTGTTGATCATCAGGTAAAACTGTAATATAATCAAAAAATTATCCATATTAAAGATGATTCATGGAAATTCATTTCAATAGCAAGAGAAGAATGGATTCTCCCTAAGTTCTTCACCAGCCATTTGGCTAGGCTAGCTATAAATCATTGCTAATCTACCTTTTGTGTAAAACAAGAGTAAGTGCTTCCTCCTACTGAAGGTCTCAGAGCTTCAAGAATTGTGGAGAAATGCTTTGATTTCTCTTTGCCCCTCATTTCTCCACTTGCTACCCACAGCAATAGCTGTGTTTCTTGAAGAGTCATTTCCCCCTGCCACGGCAGGAAGAGATAGAACAGCATACCCAAGGATGATGCCACTGCCCACTTTGAAACTTCAAGGACTGAGAAAGCAGAGTATGTAAGATATCAGAGATAATCCAGCAGCATTGCTCCCAAGTGCCAGCAAAGCCGGCAAAGGGTTTAGAATAACACAACTAAGGCATGGCCACAAAGGAAGCAGTGGGTTTTCTGTAGGAAGAAACAAATAAAAAGGACAGGTGAACACCCCACGTCTCGTTTGCGACACAAGCAGTACAGGAGCAACAGGTAACTATGTGAGCTTTGTGGCTTTGCTCCATTTAAAGCTTGCTTAGGCAGAAAAGCTACCAAGGGTAGAGAATCATTAAACAGGTCACAGTAGAGCAGCTGAAGTGAGAATTGAGAAAAGGGACTTAAATTTCAGCAGAAAGTCCATAAAAGCTTCAGGGAGGGCAGAGATAACAAAACATAGCTCTGGAGTAATGCAGAGATGAAAAAAACAGCTGTGCAAGCAACAGTGATGTCCTGTAGGCTAGGAACAGAAGGGGAGAACAGTAAGCTGGGATCTGCTGCTTGGGTTCACTGGAGATAACAAAACCTTACTACACAGAAGAAAGGCCAAGGAGATCATGAACTCTCACACTTCAAGTTCTACCAAAAGTACAAGTGAAACGGTTCCAGCACCTTCTGCCATTTGTTGCCTTTACAGCCTGATGCAAAACTGACTTAAAGGAATAAACTAACTCTCAAGGTGCCTTGAGGGCAGACTTCGGCAAGTCCTATTCTACAAAACTGCTGCATAGAAGGATCAAACTCAGCTGCTTTCTTTGCACTTAACATAAAGTTATGATCATTTCCCTACACAAATCTTTCCTACCCTGCATATTTACATTTTAGTTGTGACTTGATAACATATCCAAAATGTATATATCTTGTAATTACCAAGACAGCATCACAACAAACGCTGCCAAGATTGCTTTAGTTCTTCCCAGCAGCTTTCCAGAAAACTGTCTAGCTATTTTGCGAGACTGGGCTTTTTGTTCTTTTTTGAGCTGACTCTCTTTTTCACTCAGTGTATTCCGACTGCAGACAGAGCAACACAGTAGGCAGCACAAGAATTAGACAGATCAGAAGGAGTTCTATTTGGTGGTCAGCACTTGCACGAAGTGGGACAAGTAGGACAGAGTGGCTGTCTTCAGGGCTGTCTTGACTCAGGGGCGGTCACCCTGTTCTTTAGATGTTAAGCATCTTCTTGAAATTTCTTTTCAAAATATTAACTGTTAATAACTGCCCACAATGCATTCATAAGGAAATTATGTAAACTCAATTGAAGATAATTGAGTTTTATTATAATATTCGTTCTGGTTTGACATAATACAGAATTTGTACTCTAAATGCATACATACTTAAAAGGCAAACATGACGGCAAACACAATTCTGACACACAGTCTTTGAAAGCAATAATTAAGGTACAAATCAGTGGAAAAATTAAGACAGTTTTATTTGGACTTTTTGGATTTGGGAGGGGAAGGAAAGACTGTCTTGTACCAGAACTTTGCTAGTGAGTAGTCCTAAAACCGGCCTTTACATTATTTAAACTAGCTTGCATTTATAAAGCTGCAACATGAGAAATATTTTGTATCAGAAACATAAATTAAAATTAGTCACTAAAATTTTGCTCAGGGAGATGAGCGTCCATGAGTGACATTGTTTTACAAACTTCTCTCACATTATGGTTTTCTAAGCTGCATGCCAAAAGAAGTGTAAAAAAAATGTACTAACAAATCTTACTTTTCATTTTATTAAGAAACCTAGTATTTTTAAAAGAAGGAAGTAACACTAAATCTATTTAATTAGTAGGAATGAAAACATTGTGTATCAGTGAATGTTATCAACTGGAAAATAGAAGAACCACCTAGAGTATGCTGTGATTTTTCAATGACCTTACTACAGCACTGTGTTTCTTTGACAGTGGTCATTTTAATGTAAATTTTACAAGGAAATGAGTGGTAGTGTCAAGTACCTGGAAGTAAGCTAGTACATGATCAGTTTTTGAAAACATCCTTATTCTCTCATTCTGAAAACAATACATGGAAGAGACCAGGTTCCCTTGCTACTAAGTGCAGCTGCCAGCCTCGCTGTAAGATGCACTTTAAAAGGATACTGCCTTGCAAATCCATAATAAACGGGGGGGGGGGGGGGGGGGGGGAAAAAAAAAGAAT
>NDXB01013632.1:63231-173276 GCA_002631895.1 Agapornis roseicollis
GGGGGGGAAGAGGAAAGAAAAGAGATATTAAGATAATTAATTCCTGCAGTTCAAAACCAGAATGCCTAACTTAGAAATCTGTTGTGAGGAGCACAGCAAAGGCTCAAGACTCAGTGGATTTTTTTGAGGATAATAAGTGATGCCAGTCTAGGCTACATTAAAATTACAGCACCAGAGTGAATAAAATAGCATTAAAGCCACTACAGAAAAAGTGTTTTACCCATTCTGCATATGTCAACACTAATTAGAATATGTCCCACTTTTTTTCACATAACTAAATGTCAGAACAGGACATATATATATATATATATATTTGGGCTTTTAGTGGCACAAAATGAAAATCAGCCCAATATCTGGAAGCATCATTTAAAGTATTGAAGAAACTGTTTACGTTCAGGTGCTGCACAGATCACAGCATGCATAGAGTCCCTGACTGAATGCTCAAGGCAAAACCCTGTGATTCTAAATGTAAACAATTAATTTGCTCTTTCTAATGCCATTGGTTTTTATTCTATTAACACAGAAAATCAGAAGTTAGCATATTTAGTTTTAAGCAAGAACTAGAGAACTGCAGTGCTCTCCAAAGAACAGAGAGCTGCTTAAAAACTAGTTGTTTTCCTTGCCCTACCATCTAGTAGTACTGCTCCTTCAAGAGAGGTCTTATGTCTTTAACATGGCTGCCATGCCTTACGTAACATCAATGAATGAGAATATATTTATTTTGTTTCCTAGGATGTGCACTGCCCATTAGCCATATGATTCTCCATATGGTACTGCAAACAGTTGAGACAAACCTTTACAGTAATGCAGCTCCGAAGATCAGCCTCCTCCGAGAATAAGCAGCAGCAGAGACTCAGCCTTCACTAGCTCTAAATTCCCTTTCATATCTTTCTCTAGTAAATAACAGACATTCTTACCTTAAGAAAACAATAATAATAATAATAATAATAATAACGATGCTCAGTAGAGCCTCCTCTGTTTCATCTGTGCACGTAAAAAAAGATCTTAGCGCAACTGTCTGCTGCAGCAGGCAATCAATAATGTAACCTGCTTCTTCTGTTGCCAGAGCTGCTCCATCTGAACGCTAGCTAACGTGAACGCTGTCAGTGTGAGTCATACCAGTGACTCAGAGCAGATGCAGAGCTGCAGGAGGAGTTTAAGTTTCAGGGCTTCCTCTTACTCGCTCGGCGCTCGCTGTCGCACAAACACGCCTGCATGCGCTCACCACCCATGTGCCTCTGTATGCTTGCAGACTGCCTCAGCTTTTTCTTCCAGCAGCGGGTTTGATTTCATCCTCTGCATAATCGTGTTTGTTTGTTTGCTTGTTTTCCCAAGACACCAATTCTGTTTCTTTCATTCACTCTGTATTGTTTGAATGCAAAAGCTTGCTCTGCAAGCCAGATCAACACTGTGTGGCATGCCAGGTGACCTGTGCTACTACAAGGTATCTGTGGGCTCACACCTCTCATCAAGACCAGGGAAAGCACTCAAATACCCCAAGAAAAATGCTAAACCAGAAGTACAGTTAGGGCAATATGCACTTATTCATGACAAGTTAATAGCAAAGTGCCTGACTTCATCAAGTACTCCAGGGAGGACAAAACTGTCTCAAATGCAGCAAGATAAAAGAACTGTAGGAAGGAGTATGGGATGCATATGAGCGTAACTCCTGTGTGCGTGACACCAGTTTAGCAAGGCAAAATGCCTCTAGGAAAAGAGCACAGCTGCATTATAGACAGGAGCAGCACATTTGTGTTTAGAGTTAAATTCTAGCAGTCTCCCTGCTAGCTGTCAATGATTGCCACAGTCAAAGAACCAACCTGATCTCCTATCAACTTCCCAGGCCTGCCAGACTCCCCACAAACACACAACTGAGAATAAGCATCATGAAGCCGAAGTTAAGCACTTAATGCTAGACAGTACTGATATACAGTGCTCTACTGATTACACTGTATTTCTGAAAAGCACGTTATACTAAGCAGTTGCAGTGTTGAGCAAATTCAGCTTTCAAGACGCAGACGAAGCCCTGTACTATTGATCTACCAGGTCAGCCACACGGAAACAAATTCTGGTGGGATGAATAAGCTGCTGGCCCAAGGAACAAATGCCATTAAAATGCACAAACCTGCTTGACAGCCATTCATATAAACATTCCAGACAGTTTTGGGAAAAGGCACTTGGTTTATGTCAAAGCATTTACAGCAGAACATCTTTCCTCATATTTAGCACATGTCCAGCTGGCTATCACCCAGATAAACAGATTTGTCTTGAGATTTCTCATGGAAAAGCTAATATCAAAGCATTACTTTCATGGTTCTGTGGTTTTTGTCTTTTTAAAGAACCCCTTCTTTTGCAAAGCCCAATCAAATGAAATCCATCCAATCCAAGTACGTGCACAGCACTGTTCAGTACTGTATCTAGTTGTTATTAAAACTGCTGAATGAACTTCGTACTATTGATGGTGAATGTTTATTCCATGTATCCCAAAGCAGCCAAGAACACTGACTTGGCAGGGATCAAGAAATGAGAAGGAATCAAGCTGAGCAAAACAACCCTTGAAGTATGGTCATGGAGATAACATAAACAAGGGGGACAAAGACTAGCTGGTGTCTATGAAGATACACTGAACTAAACTCTTTCCCTTAAACCCACGAGTATTCTACCACTTGGAAAATCTGCTCAATCCCATCCTTTCCTGCAGTTTACTGATGACAGTGAATCTTTGCTCCTGTCAAGCTTTCAGTGCTTTATTTTCATGTCCTAAGCAGTTGAATAGGCAAAAGAATGCTAAAATTCACAGTATGCCTGGGGAAAACAAAACAAAACAAAACAAACAACCCAAAAAACCCAAAAAATAATGACCAACCAAACAAAAAACCCGCACAAAACCAAAACCCAGCAGCAATAACAAAAAAGCAAACCAAGACCCCTGAGATTTTAAGCAGGAAAACTAACACCAAGGCTGTGGTCTTGCAGTATAGACTATTATACATTCTTTAGGGCTAGAGATAATAGTTTTTCCTTTTTCTCTTTTATAAAAAAAGCAAGCAAAGGCTTTTTCTACAGTACCTATTCAAAATGGTACCCCAGAACATGTTAGGCTAACGAATCCTGTTCCTTCTCATCATCTCCTTTTCTCTGGGAATTTGTTGGCTTATATTTAAAGTCATCATTATGCCAACACTGGTAGAAATAGCCTCTTCTAGTTTGTCAGATTCCATATTACCCTGCTTTCCCACAAAAGCTCAGGCTACAGTCAGATTGTCCTTACTGAGAACACCAACCTCTGCTTCTGTTCTTGAGCCTATCTTCTTCTTAGCTATACTCTCCCAAGAGGGTGGAGGGCAGAATAAAAGTAAGAAAATAAAAAAGGCATTCATTTTCTTTAAGGGTGGAGCTGGATCCCAATGCAGTGGAGTAACAGAAGAAAATTGAGGACCACTGCCAGTATCCACAGCGATACCTCCTCTACTCCTTCCCCCCTCACCCTCCTAGCATTCAAGTTATCTTCCTATCAGCTGTGTACTCTGCTGAATCCTAATGTTTTATAGCCTTGTTTTTCAAAGTCCTGTGGAAAGGTGTAAGTTCAGAGATACTAATTTTTGAGGTGCAGTGACACACATTTTCAAGGCAAAAAATGATAGCTCACTTTATGAAGAGGTTTGCACTCCTTTATCATGGTTATTGGCTTTACAGTACTTTCCAGAGGTTCTCACCAGTGAGCAACCATACATGCAGAAGGAGCACATATTTTGAAAAGACATGTAAGCAAAAAGTTGAGAAGACAAACATTTTTTGCATCATCTTGCAAAGCACAGCTAACAGACTTGGCTGAGATTGTTCCACATGTTCACCTCAAAGCCAAATGCAGACACTAGATTTCAGTGTCTTGCTCACTAGATCATCAGACTTCCCTTCAGTTGCATCATAGTAGTATGTTCATTTCTTCCAGCTAATTACCCGTTGTGGGTATTTTGATATGCTATGACAAAAGCACTGTTGCTGGGAAAACACCAATGTCTCAGTAGAATCTTGCGCCCATCTCTACAAAGGCACTTAGCAAAGCCACCCACAAGAGGCTGTGGGAAACCGTTTCTTCCACACGTCACAAGTACGTCCCTGAAATTACCTCCTCAAGTTACTGCTATAGCTATGACCCAAGTAATACGTACTTTTTTTTCTTATGTCCTGTAACAATCCAAAGACACATATTCTGCACTAGGAAGAGACTACAAAGTGACAAGCTGCCTGTAACATACTGCATGCACACATTTCAGAGGGAAGTACTTCTGCACATCTAGTGAAAATGCACAAGATGATCTAAACACCCATTTCCTCTTTATGGTCTGTTCTCATGAAACAAGAGACAGTGAGCGACTAAGATCAGAGAAATTGGACAAAACAAGAAAAATATACCTCATTGCAACATATTGACCAGATGACAGACTAGTTTACAGGCGTTGTTGTGGCTCCGGTGTGTACAGACATCAATATATTTGCTGCATGCAAGGTTTGCCTGGATGAGGACTCCCCAGATTGCACTTGATGTCAGTGTAGTGTCAGCTGATCTTTTGGCAGCTGGCCTGCTCGTATCTATCCATTTCTGTTCTCTTTCTCTTTAATGCTAACATCTGCCCATGTTTTGCACTGACAGAAAGATTAGCAAGACCCTAATGATACGTTAAACCTGATAATCAAGTGATGCATCATTTACAATTACCTTCTGCTCAATCTTATTCCCCTTGTATTCAGAGCTCTGCTTTTTTTCTGAAAAACTATACAGTGCAAGTGCAGAAACATCTGTAACCTCAAATCACACATGCTACAGAGATCACATAGGATAACAGAGAAAGCATGTCAGAAAACACCTAGTCTCTCCAGGCTTCCAAGAATATTAATATCTGTTCTGTCACTATGAACACAAATTTCTGATTCCAAACAATTTTTCTCTACAATTCACAGCTACCTCTCTGTTCAAACCAATGTGCCCCATTTTCTTTACTCATACAACAATTTCAATTGAACATTGAGCTCTGAATCCTAACAAAAGGGAGACCCAAACCTAGGTGTAAACTCATTTTGAGGCAAGCGTGTTACTGCATGACTTAAACACTATGGTCCCTTGCGTTCTCTAACAAAATGCTATACTCTGGTGGGAATATGTCTAGATCTGCTCATTTTGCCCATTCAATACACGCTAAACATTTTCTGAGTGAAGCTTTTCCTGCTGCCTCCACAACAAGCCAGACTTGCAGAGCCCATGCTGGTCTTCGTGACCTGCGACTGGTATGTTCTCCAAATGCCTAAGAAAGAACAACTGTCAATGCTGGAGAAAGTCGATGCAAAGAGTTATTGTTTTCTCTGTACCATCTGCTGCATTGGCTAACCCAAATCAAAAACCAGTAAAACTGAAAATAATACTGGACAATCTTGATGATTGTTCTGCAATGTTTCTTATAAAACTTATTTTCCTCATGTGCATGAAGAAAAAAATCTAATTAAAAAAAAAAAGGCCATGGTTAAACTATTTTTCTTCTTTCTCTCTCAAAATTCTTTATTTCTCCTTTCCAAATAAATTGTGTAATAATGTAATCAAAAAGAATTCTCTGCAAGCTCACATATTTTAAGCCACTACATGTGAATCCAACCTTTCTTACTGGTGCACTGTAAATTATTTCCCAGATTAACCCTACCAAATATCAACAGGACCATTCAAAGATTAAGGTAAATGTACATGTTGGATTGTGTATCAGATCTCAGACCACTGAGAACCTGAAGGGGAAAACACTTATTAAAAGTGTTGATAATGGAAATGTTTCTGTCATGATTAATCTAAATTTTGATATTCAGAACTTAATTGACTTCAGATCATTTGGGATTTTTGCTAAAATTAGGCCTTGGAAAAAAAAACTCACAAAAAGTAGCACCTCCGTGGTTTTTAATGTGTTTTCAAAAAACCCCTAAATGTTAAAGGCTATATGTTTTATTCTAAGTCAACTACAAACCAGAAAACCTACAGAGATAGTAAGAGAAGGCAAAAAATAAAGTTAAATAAAAAATAAGAATTCCACCTGTTACGATGACTTTTTCCATTTATCTATTGGAAGATCAGACAACATATCAGAGCTGTGAGTGGTTGCCTTAGATATTTTTAATCTGTTTCATTTGTTTCTGTATAATTTATAAGCATCCACTGATGTATTGCTGTACATATTTCTAGATTATTTGCACAGGTAAAAATGTCTCACTGCTTGGGATGTCTTGGGACTAAAGGGGCATCATAGATGACAGATGTTTGCATCATATAGTGTTTCAGGAAAAGACCGAGTCCTTGAATTTGAAGGGAATTAGACTGGGTAGATATTAATTGAAGACATTGCATCATTTATTTACCAGGTTTAATACATTTATTAGAATCCCATCAACTCTCTCTAATAACATTTGTGTGTCTGTATTAAGGAAGTATTATTAGTATTAGGGAATTATGATTAAATGGAAAATATTGGTACCTGTGCTACTTAAAGGCAATGCTTTGGTATCTATACCCTATGATTCTACAAAGCCTTCACTCTCTCAGTTTCCCAACAAATGCACGGCATACATTCATTCAGTTGTTGAAGAGAGCCATATAACTCACCAAACAATTCCAGCTATGCAGAAAAGTGATGTGCACATGTCCACATACAACCTCATTTATAGTTCAGTTCCACCAGTCTGAACTGGTAAGATTACTGGAAATACCCTTTTATAATATACAGTAGTAAACCACATATTTTGTATTGCCCTGCCCTCTGCTACTTCCACCTTCTTCTAATTGTCTATGATATACTTCAGCTGTGTGGAACTGATGGCTACTCTGGCACTTGCCTGATGATGCTTGCAGTGGTCACAGACCACAGGTACTGCACCACCCTGCACCACTGGGAGATGCAGCTGTCCTTCCCAGCCTTGCCTGGGCCACAGACCTAAGGTTTCCTTGACAGGGAGATGAGTTTAGTGAAAAGCACAGGTCTGTTGGCATGCGTTTTACACCTGAGACAGGATAGAGAAAAACCATGCATCTGGAAATCTGGGAATCAATAGGCTGGTATCATCCTCATTGCCTGTTCTCCAGATCACCTCACAGTTTTTAACCAAAACAGAGGAAGGTATGGTTTTCTGGAGGGCATGGTACTGGGTGGTTGTAATTTGTCATTTTGGATCTTTCAAATGGAATAATGAAGCAGAGGTTGAGGCCCAGAGGCACAAGTTTCTAGGGCCCATATCACTTAGCTGTAATGATTTTATTTATTACTTGCCTGACATTACCCAAAGAGTCTTGGGAACTGAATCTTATGCTCTGATTAGTCTACTAAATAATACCTTTCAAGCCATTATTATGTAATTTTGGATAATGCTTAGTTTTGGAAGGAAGATAAACTGTTAACCCCCATGCAAATCTTGTCAGGTTGATTCTAATCAATGTAGAGCTGTTTAAAGAGCTATTTAATAAATGATAGTCACATTCCTAGAAAGGTACACTCCAAAATACCTTCACTTTTGCAAGTTAAGGATTTTAAACACTCATGAAATCATTTTAGAGTTAGAGAAGACATGCTGGCTATAAATACAAAATCACCAATACAAGCATAAGTCTTCAAGAGCCATAAAGACAGGTAGTATAAAAACACTTTATTGATTTCTGTTGTCCAAAATAGCATTAAGTCCCTCTTAATTTCTCTTGGGAAAAACAATTTTAATAACCCTCCATGAAAAGACTTCTGAAATAGAATACAGAATATTCATCTCTGATGATTATATCAAGATTGAATGGAGACACCAAGCTGAGCAAAGAGAAAGAAGACAGAGCCTTTATCTGTGTCAGTTATTCAACACAATCCCAGTAAGAAATCCTCCCTCAAATACAAAGAATAGTCACTTCTAGCTTCAGAGCCATCCATTTTACTTGAGAAGCTGCACAATAGTTCAGTGAGGAAATCACAAGTAAGGGTATGGAAACTACACGATCCACACCCATAACTATGGAAAGACTCTTAAAATACACAGGCTGTAATTCAGTGTAACAGCTGTAATTAAGATGGAAAAGGAAATGGACACATTAAAATTAAAGGAAGGCAAGTAAAAGCTATCCTCACATTAAAGCAGGTTCAAAAGTAGGGGTGTCTTTCTTTTTACAGTGGGTCTAAAAAGGGGTAAGATGCAAGCAGCACCTGTTAGGCAGTGTTTCTAAATAGCCTGCATTTTTTAGGAATCCATATAATAAGCTGAAACCACAAAAATACTGGCCAAACACTATTTCAAAAGCACCTGAATCTTTGTCAGCTTCACATAAATGAATTTGAAGTTTATTTTTATAGACTATAATTTAGATAGCAGCTAATCAGTACAAGTCCTTTTTGTACAAAAATAGTGCATATTTTTCTACCTGTTCCTTCCCCCCACACACTTCTTCCTCCCAAAAAATAACTGATTGCAGGTTCAAACAACATCACTGAGACCTGCCTGAGTCTTTTTACAAATAGTAACAAACTTTGTATGAAATTGGTAGCAATTATGGCTTATGTAAGAGAGTGAGAAGGAAACAATCATTTGTTAACCCACTTAAATATCTTTCCACACAAGAAAGAAACCTATTTTTAGTATTTTCTTTATGATCTTTTGATTTGTTTTTAAGAGAAGCCTTTTTAGCTTTAGTACTCCAATGTTCTGTATCATTATGGGCTAGAACCCTGTAATCTAGGTACTAAAAAGAAGAAACATGGAGAGTTAAATTTTTCATTGAAAAATCTCCCATTAAGGGGGTAAAAAGAGAGGAAAAGTGGGAACTTCAAAAATTGCGTTATAGAAACAAATCTATTGATTCCTCCTACAGATGCAGCTAAATAGGAATAAACGAGTATTTAAGAACATGAATTAAAAAGTTGTGGCTTAAAATTCTGTAACGCCTCTGATCTCTTTAATAGGTTGAAAATTACTACCATCCATGCATACCCGTTATATTCAATGTGGAGGCTGATGAGATGATATTAACAAGAATCTCCAGGGGAGTCAGAAAATGCACCAAATTCTCTACTTTCTCAGAAACAAAACAGGTAGGAGTGTGATTCAGAGAAACTAAGCTGAGTAGGAGCGAAGGGACTAACTTAGGTGTCAGTCTCTCTCTAAAACTGCAGAGGGGATGAAGTCTGCTGGTGCTTCAAACAATCAACAAAATCAAACAAATAAAAAAGCCACAGAAGTTATACAGAAATGCTGCAGTGGCTTAAGTGCTAAAGTTAGAGAAACTATCCAGTAAAAGCAGAGCTCAAAATAGAACATAGATGGGAAGAATTTGGCTGTGAGGTATGAGATGTTTTTAGAAGATGACAGACAGAAACAGGAAATGTCAGAGCTGGGGAATCAAGACTCTCAGCAAGGAAAAGATCGATGATTCCATCCAGAGGATAAGAGTCCAGTTAATATATCAACCTGTGAGCAGTTTCTAGTGCATGGTCTTGAAAGGAGAAAAGTTAATGGCACTTTGGTATCTTCTTAATGGGGCAAACTGCTTTAGAGAACAGGAAATGGAGAAGCAGTGGCAAAACTGCACAGCAATTCATCTTAGAGGAAAGTGTGGCAGGGCAAATCAAACAGTACCATTAACTATGTGATGGAGAAAGATCCAAGAAGGTGGATTCAGAAGAGGAGTGATTCATGCAGAGACTCAGGCACACCTTTGTAAACTGTAAGCATGAGCTGCCTGACTGACAGGCTGCTCAGAAGCAAACACTTGAAAACAAGATGCCTGGGGAAGCTGTGACAGTAAAGGGAGAGAGAAGAGACAAAATGACTCAGGAAGAAATCAGGAAAGCTTTACAAAAGTGGGTTTTGGTTTTTTGTCTTCCCTAAGAAAAACAATGTTTGTCAAGTCTATGAGGAAAACCCCAAAACTTTTCAGCTCTGTTTCCTATTTTGAATTTAGGCAGAAGAGTTTTAAGGCTGTTAAGACTTTGCTGTACTTAACTGTGCTCTCTCATAGCAGTAGGACCTTTTCCACAGACAAGAGGGGTCTGAAGAGCCATGCAGACCTACCTCTGCAAGTTCCAGTCTGGAAAAAAGTCCTAATCGTATCTTGAACAATGGCATTTTCCAACATGAACCTACTACTCCCTGAAAGTTTGAGTCTGACTGGCAGGAACCCAAATGAGACATTAAACCATACAACTCTATTATCAGAGGCTTCAAAATTCATTCCCTGAATCAAGCCTTCCTTGTTCAGTGGACTAACCATTTACTATCATGCAAAAAATTCTTCCATTAAAGCAAGTGCTACTTAACATGAAGCATTTAGGGTCTGCTTAGCCTCTTAAATGCAGTAAAGGTAATAATAAGTAGTAAAGGAAA
The DNA here is from genome assembly GCA_002631895.1 of Agapornis roseicollis. Taxonomy (NCBI): domain Eukaryota; kingdom Metazoa; phylum Chordata; class Aves; order Psittaciformes; family Psittacidae; genus Agapornis; species Agapornis roseicollis. The sequence continues at coordinate 73,615 of NDXB01013632.1, forward strand.
AGCAATACCATTCAAGATTTCAGTGTTCAGGGACCACAGAGCAGAACCCCCTGGCCTGCCATTAAGCAATGCTCAAAGGCTTAGTTACTGAAGCTGCAACATACAGCTATGCAAATCCTCCATGCTGTAGCTCAGTTACACAAAACTCATGATATGTTGAGCTGTTTTGGGCCACCCATCCGTTAAACTCCCAGACTTTTGGCTCATGACAGAAATACTCCTTTATAGTCACTACAGCTTTCTCCAAATACCACATTGCTGACTGGCTTTAGCACCAATTTTCAGATTCTGTGGCACTGATAGAAAAGCCAACAAGAAGAAAAATATCAGTAACTTTTGGCTCATGACAGAAATACTCCTTTATAGTCACTACAGCTTTCTCCAAATACCACATTGCTGACTGGCTTTAGCACCAATTTTCAGATTCTGTGGCACTGATAGAAAAGCCAACAAGAAGAAAAATATAAGTAACTTTTGGCTCATGACAGAAATACTCCTTTATAGTCACTACAGCTTTCTCTAAATACCACATTGCTGACTGGCTTTAGCACCAATTTTCAGATTCTGTGGCACTGATAGAAAAGCCAACAAGAAGAAAAATATCAGTAACTCTGGAAGAACTGCTGTGCAGAACCTCCAGAGACTATTTTACAGCACAGCCAGGAAGCCTGGAAAAGTACCACGGCAGGTTTGGCCTCTAATACTGCAGAAGCCACGCATCCACAGAAAAAGGAGAAATGGTACTGCAAAGTTCAAGCCTCCTACGATACTCTATTAACAACACCCTGAAATTTATAACACACCTACCTGAAGCAGTTGCCTTTACTGTCTTCTTATTTCAAGTCTACACACTGTTTGTTGTACTATTAGAAGTTACCTTGTACAGAGAGTTCTTGAGAAGATGGATGACAAATACAGGAGGAAGGGATAACTATCAGGACAGCTTCTTGATCTATCTTGGAAATTTTGGGTGCTGCTCATGCTCCTTTTTCCCTCAGAAATCTTCTACTTGTCAGCTTTCACACAGTACAAAGATCAGTGAAGGAATATGGGGGAAAGTGGAAACAGAAAGAGAGAGAGAACAAGTAGTATTATGGCATTCCAGTCTCAGCCTTTCCAGCCTCGGTTTCTAAACACTAAAGGCAGTAACAGCTGAAGTACAAAACAAATCTGTTTTGGATGCAACACTGTGGAAAATTAAGCACCAGTCAGAATGAAAAACTCTCTTTAGCTCACATAACACTCAACATACCCTAATTTGTGTCCCAAAGAAAACCAGCCCTAGTTTTTCAAAATAGCCTAAAATTAATCCCAGCTAGACATGAGACACTAGATAGCATCTTTAGCATTCAATCTGGAGAGCACTGAGAGCAGCTGGTGCAGAGCAAGATGTCTCTAAACTGATCTCTTAACTGCTATCAAGTCCAGAGTGCTCCTACTGTCATCTGCAAGCACAAAAATGAAACAATTCAGGAAATTATTCTTATTCCTTTTTTCTCTCCCCCTCAAGCCTGAGAGCTAACAACCCTAATAAGAAAAGGCAAAAAAGAGGGAAAAGAAAAAAAGGCAAAACCATTTTTCAGAGAAGTAATTAAACTGGTACATCTGACTTCAGACAGATTACACAGTGAAACATCCAAAGAGTTGGTTCTCTTGTAAAGTTTCTATTTTGTTGCCAGCTTGAACAAACAAATTATAACCTATTTTTGCATCACACAGTCTGACATATGGGTGCTAAAGAGTGAGACTTGTATGGTTGGGGCTAACTAAAGGTAATGTCCGACTCCGGCACACATGCACCACAATCAAGCACTTACCTTTCTTTGCAGATAAAAACACAAAATCAATCAGCTAGATTTTTAGGCATTTTGCTCTGTTTTGCTAAGCCTGTTTTGTCACTCTTCAAATTATTAAAATGGAACTGCTACAAAATCATTCAGAGCTAATTACCTACTTGAAAAATATGCCTATAGGCAGCTATAATTTTTAATAGTAAAGGCAGGAATGGATTTCTCCTGGCATTCCTTTAAACACTGTGGAATTTGTGCCAAAGAAGCGACTCCTGTATTTACAAGAAATCTTTTAATACATTTCTTCAAGAAATATATGTTGTTTGGTTGGTTATCTTTTGTTGTGGTTTTTTTTTAAAGGAATATTAGTTGGAATCAAAATAGCATAAGAAAATCTTAGACACATGTAAAGCACTGATATAACAGACAGAAATACCATTTTTTGGCTCAGAAGATATGCCTGTCACAATCATAGAATAGTTAGGGTTGGAAAGGACCTTAAGATCATCAAGTTCCAACCCCCCTGCCATAAGCAGGGACACCTCACACTAAACCATGCCACCCAAGGCTTCATCCAACCTGGCCTTAAACACTGCCAGGGATGGAGCACTCACAACTCCCTTGGGCAACCCTCTCCAGTGCCTCACCACCCTAACAGGAAAGAATTTCTTCCTTATATCCAATCTAAACCTCTCCTGTTTAAGTTTTAATCTATTACCCCTTTTCCTGTCATTACAGTCCCTAATGAAGAGTCTCTCCCCAGCATCCCTATAGGCCCCCTTCAGATACTGGAAGGCTGCTATGAGGTCTCCATGCAGCCTTCTCTTCTCCAGGCTAAACAGTCCCAACTTTCTCAGCCTATCTTCATATGGGAGATGCTCCAGTCCCCTGATCATCCTCGTGGCCCTCCTCTGGACTTGTTCCAACAGCTCCATGTCCTTTCTATGTTGAGGACACCAGAACTGCACACAATACTCCAGGTGAGGTCTCACGAGAGCAGAGCAGAGGGGCAGGATCACCTCCTTCAACCTGCTGGTCACACTCCTTTGGATGCAGCCCAGGGTACGGTTGGCTTTCTGGGCTGCAAGCGCACACTGAAGCTGGCTCATGTTCATGTTCTCATTGACCAACACCCCCAAGTCCTTCTCTGCAGGGCTGCTCTGAATCTCCTCTCTGCCCAACCTGTAGCTGTGCCTGGCATTGCTCCGATATTCTACATTTATGGCTATATAGATAAAAGCTGAGGATCAAAGTGCTGAAGTTGAACAAGTTACAACACAATCACCTGAACCGCAGCAAACACAAAGCAAAATAAACTTCGCTTAAACTCACTCCAATGTGAACTGCACAGATAAATAACCCTACATTTAGAGTAAGCTGCCTGCATAAAATTGCTACTACTATATGGTGGCCTGTTAAACACCAGTAACAGGGTGAGGAGTCTGGTCCTCAAGTCAGTGACCCGAACAAAGACAGATGAAATACATCTTTGACAAGCTAGACTGCTTGCAGATCAATGGCTGTTGAAGCCACAAAGAAAGAATACCTTTTGACATATGAGACCATCCTTGCAAGAGACTGTTGCACGGCAAGTATAACAGTAACACATGCAAAGAAGTAAGTCAGAAGATAGATCCATCAAGGATAAAAAAAATATCAAGACTTAATAATCAGAGGTTTCCTTACGAAAATTTGTGACAGTTGTTCATTTCCTCTAATCCACTATTAACACTGGGATCAGAGAATTGTCAAGATGGTATCTACATAAATAACAGACGTTTTCCCCATTAATAGTTTCGCAGACATATCAGCCATTCTTTGGGTTTCTCAAACAGTTACATTAAATAAATTTCCAATGCTAACAATTATTCAATACTGTAATAAAAATCAGAGCTGACTTTTAACATTATTTTAGACAGTCTATACTGGACACCACCCTAAATTTTCTGTACATCATAAGTTCCAGTAATGTTCCTTTCAGCTCTTGGCAATGAACTTTTGCTTTTTCTTCACAATCATGGAAAAACTGAGCTGGTTCCCTCCATAAGGACAGTGCTTTTCTCTCACAGGAACACCACCAGTGTGAGACTTTCCCCTAAAATGTCACAGGCATCTCATGTGCATTGCTACATTCCAGGGCACTCATTCAATTAGTCCTGCCCTCTGACTCTATTGCCACAGGCAAAGTCACCTCTCCTTCTGCCTCTAGTAACTCCTTTCAATTTGTTTTTAAAAATGCTCACTGGTTTTCCCTGTGGTTATAGGCAATTTCTTCAACAGAACTTATTCAAAACACTTTCTCCAGTCAGGTTACTCCTTACTCTGCAAGTAATTTCACTGATGTCATTATGACACACTCAGCACAAGAAAAGCACCAATCCTCAACTTCATGCTGTTTTCAACACGTAGGACCAGGTGACACACAGAAAGAATTCAGCTTCCCAAAGTGAGAATTTCGTGCCTCTGGGCACAGCTGCCAAAGAGGTGAAATCCAATATGTGTTATCAATCATGAGTATCTCAAGTGTCTTGTGCAAATTTGTCCCCTTTAGAAAACAGCTAGGATGCACTAATCAATAACTGTGCAAAACTGTAAATTTCTTCACTTTATGTAGGCTGAAATATTCCACTTAGCAGTGAGTAAAAGAGAAAAATACCAGGGAAACTTTGAGTGCACACGGTGCCTCAAAAGAGAGATTAGAAAAACCCTGCAGGTATATGATCCACATTTCTGAGAATGTTTTGACAGGTATAAACAAAAGTGACAGCAAAGCTGAAGAACCTCTACTGTAAAATGTAGACCACTTAAGAAATTCTTAGCAAATGCTTCCTTGTTTCATGCTTCAGCAAAACCACTTTAAATATTCTAGTGACACAAATTAAAAGCATGAAATATTTAACTTTGCTGAGACCCCAAGTTCCTGTGACTGCAGCTACTGCCTTCGGATAGCAATCCCCAGTCCCATTTGAAATCTGTCAGTGCTTTAGACATCAACTTGCCTCTGGATTGCACCTGCTGTTCCCATAACCCTTCAGCAGAAAGCACTCATGCCACTAACATGACATGTAATTTCTCAACCTCTTTACTAACAGATTTTCTAATGCACCTACCTGTAGAGGCCCAAGCAAGTTGGTTCAAAACAGACTGGTGCTAGTTTCACCAGTAAAACCTGCAGAAGAAACAATGTCAGTCTTTCACTGCCACCCTACTTCCAACAGCAGGCTCACATCCCTCGGAGGGCAGACAACTGGGTCGAAGCCTAGACAAGCAAGAGTGCAATGAACAACCCTTACAAATCCCATAATGCTTATGCAAAGAAGCACATCCTGTTTCAGCTGGTTTCCAAGAGGTCCCTAATTAACTTAACTGTTTACATTGTTACCTTTCCTCATGTTTGCTTGTTCTACTTCAAACTTCTTGGGATATACATTCCAAGAGGGAAGAACAAGTCAATTAAAAATTACTTTCAGTGGTCCACTAGAAGATTTTTTTTCTTTATTTATACACACTGTAACAAAGAAATACACACAATACACATTTTTTTATGATTATGAACAACATGTATTCTGTCTGTTCACATGATTAATTACAAATTACTTCCCTTCTTTTCAGTCTGGGTCACTTTGAAGTTTTACCTTTTCAGGAGCAGTTGTTACACAGTAAAATCATTCAGGTGAGAAATTCAGGTAAAATGCAAATCATGGAACAAAACACTGTACTTAAGACAAAGAGCAAAACAGGTATAAACAAGTACTATGACTTTTCATCATTAATAGGTATAGAGATCTAAATGCAACTCCAATGGTCAGATGTTCACTGTATACTTTCCTTAGATAGCATGATTTTGAAGGCAAAAATGTAAGGTTACAGGACTGTGACTTAACATAAGAAGGTAGCCCTTTCCTGTGCAACTGATGACATCTGGTACCTAAAACTACAGAGTGTTGATCATAAGACTTTCAGGTTTAATTGCCTGTAACTGCAAGCAATAACCACAGTAGGAAGTCAGCTAATGAACTCACCACAAATGTAACAATTGCTACCTAGACAAAATTATGACGCTGTTTTAAATAACAGTATCCTTCCTTCCTGCAATACTTACATTTTCTTCTGCTGCAAAAAGTTACAGATGTTTTTTTTATCTCCAGTATCTAAAATTTTCACAGAATTAAAGGTTTGATCCCACACCCACTGATATCAGAGGGAGAGACAAAGCAGGCCATAAAAACAGGAAAATATCCAGGTCCTAAGAAGTCTGACCAATTTACTGTTTGGCTTTAGCAGTTTTTAATGACACCGAGAAGAGCCAAGAACAGAGACTCCCTAAGCTGGAGACTTGGCAGGTATTGTAAGCAAAGACAAGGATGGGTTTTGTGTAGTCGTCATTCTCTGTGTACTTATCATCCTGAAGCCCATTCACACATTTCAACCTATTTATGCTCCCATTAAAAACCAGAAATTGAAATTCTTTCTTAAAAAAGGAAATAAAACCAACCCACCAAACTGTAAAATCCTAAATCTCTTCATCCTGTCTTCTGTTACCTACAAAGTTTGTTTGTTGTTCCTACTTACTTGGATATATTACCTATACAGCCATAAAACCAAATTTAGGAGTTTGTATATATATATATATATATATGTATGTATATGTATATGTATTACATACATAGGTAAGTTTGTGTATTCTTAAATGTTTCTCACCCACAGATGTGCATACAAATACCTATTTCTGAGCAGAAAACAATCTATAGATGTCTCATTTATTGGCTTTGTCTGTGCCCTTAGCCAAAAAATAATAAATGTAGATTCCCAGAACTTTATCTTAAGCAACTCTGTTGTTATTACATCAAGTTCAAAGAGGAAGGCAGCCAACAGGTCTAAATAAATAAATAAATAAATAACCCATAATATTCACATTGCATTGGAAAGAACATATGCTTTTTCCACAGCAAGGTCGTTGTAGATCACACCTTTACAATCACCAACTGCCATACACTTCATACCCCTCTTTAAAACCAAACTTATGTTTAAAACATACCTATCAAATTCAGGACCTCAGCCTCATTTAACTGCCCCAAAAGAAACAGCTGATTAAAAAAGCATTTGGCATGACAACCTAGGGAACCCACAAGTCCATTGGCAGCACAAGTTCATACACTGGCTGTGCATATGTTAAGAAACAGAACTAAGGGATGGGCTGAACACTCTGGCCAGTACCACAGCGCTTTCTTGATGAGGCTCACAAGTCTCTTCCTCTGCAGGGGTCCCGACTGGGTTCTGTTCACTCATGGCTGTTCACCCCTTCTACCAGCAATCACCTCGGACAAAACCAGAGCCAGTGAAGAAGAGGAAAGCCTGTAGATTCTAATACAAGTGGTGACCTGTACTGAAGAACCAACAAAATAACTCCAAACACTAAAGAACTACTATGATGTTTATACTTATGCTTTTTCTTGGGATATTCTAAAAGGACTGGAATTCACACCAGTCAATAGCCACATATAGCCTTTTATGTCACACTCCTACAAGCCATGCTGCATTTTTTCCCCCACGATGCAAGCCACCAGAAATAGATGTGGGAATCCAAAAATATTAAGATTTGTTTTCTTGTCTTAAAAAGGGAGGACGGATGACAGAAAGGAGGAGAAAAAAAAAATCATATAGTGCAATCCATTTAATTACACTTAGAATTGTCTGGGGGGAGGAGGAGAGAATCATGGGAACAAATTAAGCATCTAAAACAAAATTCAGAGTTTTACAGCACACCAAAATAAAAATACACAAATACAGAACTATCCCAAAGCCAGACAGAGCACAGGATGTGCATTTACTTTATATAGAAACCATCACTGCACAGAGTAGACATTGGTATCTATTAAATAGACATGACGATACAGTTTTTCCCCTTTTATGTCATCTACAGTCACTCAGAAGAAAAAAAAGAAAACACCTAAGGAATTTGACTGGCTTACAGATGCTGTTGCCCCATGCTTGGTTCGAAATGGTTTGCTTTTCCTTCATCAAGAAAATATCCCATAGTCAAATATATATTGCTACAATGTATCTTTATTTGGACTCCAGGAAACTTACTGGTTTTCTTGAATATTTTGGTTTCCACTAACTATAAAATCAAACAAAATCTGAAACCACAACCTGAAAAACAAATATTCAGGACATACCTAAAAATATCTGTGAAGAAGGTAACTTCAATTGTGAATAGAAATCTTTCCAGACAAGTATTTTCTTCACAAAATAGAAACAAGTATCTGCCACTTTACTGTTGGGTTTTTTTTGTCTGTTTGTTTGGGGGGGTTGGGTGTTGGTTGGTTGGTTTTTTGTTTTATAATTATAATTTAATCAGTGAAAGTATAAACCTACAGAGCTTCCTATATCTGGTTTCTGAAGAAAGCCCCAGAAACATTCTTTTCATCTCGAGATCTTCAAGTACTTCTATCGTCCAAGACATTACACTTTGACTTAATAATTAGTGGTTTTGCACAGTTTTTACAAAACAGATTATTTTTGCTATGTAAACCGGGCAAAACAGTATTGGAGTTTAATTTACGGGAGGTATATTAGAAAACAGGATTGATAACACCCATATCACCAGTTAGATTTCAAGCTTTGCTGTATTTTAGTTGAGAGAATATTTTTCTTCAATCTGGCACATAGAGTTGCCAAAGAATTTGGAAAGTGTCTGATATCGCCGGTATCAGTGAAACTGTGAGTCAAAGAAATCTCGATAGTTTATTGATACTGATCTTGAAACTTCGGCATACAAAAGTAAAAGTCTGTTCCTAAAAATAAGACTGTTAGCTATCAGAAGAGTGAAACTTTACACAAAAATCCTAGAAAACATGTCTGCACATATAAAAGTGATCACTGTTCAAAGTTTCCAGGCAAAATGCAAGGTGAAAAATAAGTGATGAATCACTGCCACTGAAAATGAAGCCAACCATAGCCTTTATTACGATTTGAGAACATGTCCAGGGAAAAAAAAAAAGCAAACAGAATTTTTTTTCATGCAAACGTTTTCAAGTAGGATTAATAACTGCACATATCACTTTCCTGTTACGTCTTTAGCAAGCAGAAACAACTGTTTTAAAAGTAGAAGTGTTCAATCCAAGTAGAAGACAAGTCCTTTGTGTTCTTCAAAACAAGCTCTTTGTTTGAATAAAGGAAAAATTGTAATCACTTTGCTCAGTAAAGCCTGTGTATTTAAGACATATCTCTGGACAGGAGCTTTGAAAATGATCTTTTAAATGTTTGCATGAATCCAAGGTGATCTAAACAAAAAGGCCTTTTTTTCTCTGTAGGCATCTTTTTTCATTAAAAACAGGTCTTCCAGACCTGTGCTGTCAAGGAAAATATGCTGCTGTTGCTCAAACTTTATACACTTAATACTCCCTAGCTGTGAAAACACAACTTTCAGCAGTTCAAACCTTCAAACAAAATTAAAAAAGACTTCCACAAACACCTTTGGGCTCACAAGGATTGCATCAGAGCTGCCACAAAAGCCTTTTGCAATGGACAATCCTCTGACACAATTAATAGCCAGCCTAAAACCAACGTTGTCCCTCAAGATGCTCATTATGGAGATAACATGGCAAGTTCTAAAGTCCTTGTGGATGAGCATTTCTACTCTGGTCTAGTATCCAAGATTTCTAGTGTTGCCCTAGTACCTGTTCATGCTGTGAATGACCGAGGGGGCTCTCCACTCAGAGGAGGCAGTACCCTCCAATGCACAAACAGCCCTTGCCTTTCCCCTTCTCAGCAAAGGAAGGACAGGGAAGAAGAAGGTCCACAGTACTGACCCTTACAACTAAAATGTATATGCACACACAATCCAGGCCTGTGCACTCCCTCCCTGCCATGCAGGTTGCCTTGCTCAGCTGGTGGTTAGCAAGACTCTACTGTTAAGCAATTACCACCTCACCAGGATGTTGGGTTAAGGCATGATTCTCAGTCCCACAAGCTAAATTGCTGATGGAACAACATGAAAAACAGTTATAAATTATTTTCAGCAGAGCATGTGACATTTTGGAACCCAGCTACAAAGTATTCTGTTGAGCAAATTATGCAAGAAATTTCTTCTCATACATGCCCAAAACCCTAAAAATGGCTCTACCTAAGCTATAGCATAGCTTAGGTAGACAGTAAACAGTTCCTCTTTCTCTCTGCACTAGTCCATTTACATCTGTAAAAATTATCTTGTACAATCAGATCTAGACAACCACTGCTAATGACTCAGTGAAGCACCACTACTAATCTGGGATTTATGCCATCATTTTTCAGTCAAGACTGATTAAAGAGATTTGGCAATACTGCAAACATAATTCGGCATCTCTGGCACTGTTTAGAAAACTGTGATCACAGCTTCGTATGTATTAAGATTGGTTGGCCATCTGCAAATTTCATGCTGATGCATCCAAATAATTTATATTCAGCCAGCCATTTGAACTGTGGGCAAAAAAGATGGGTGGAAAAAGAAGAAGATCCCACATAGTATGATTAAGCAAATACCCTGATCGAGAGAGGCCAGAACTCTAGTATTAAAAATAGACACTGTGCAATATCATCTCAAATGTTGCACACGTTAATATAAAAATATTTTGGTTTTACAAAACAAGATGAAAACCAAGATCTCTATTGAGAATACAGACAATTTATTTTGATACATCACACCTTAAACCAATGATTATTTAAATGTGTTATGAAACTTCAACAATGTTTCTCCTGCAGACTTCCTCCTTTCTAGTGACATTGCCTGAAATCAGTACTCCAATGAGAAGAACAAAACCACATTGCTTCAAGCACTCTTCTGACACTAAGAAATAGAAGCAGGATATTAAGTTAATGAAGAGCACAACATTAAAAGCTGTGGCATCAGCAAAGTGAAGGTGCAGACAGCAGCAGATTTTCTGTGACTCTACTAGAGAACTTCCATCTGCAAGACAGTATCCTGTGCTCTGAATACAGAAATTCAGATAAAGTCCTGAGGTCCAATGGCTGCCAGCAGCAGATTTCAGATTCATACAGAAGGCAGAGAGAAACTCCAGCTCTGACAGGTAGGGACTAGTGCTGCTACGTGGGGCGATGCCTTCATTTGCAAGATTTTCACACAGTCGTCAGCAAATTCTGTTTTTCAGAGGAAAGTAGGCCAGTTAGCCTGACAGTGCAAACAAATTATAGTATTGCATTTCCAAAGCCTTCCAATGTGTTGCATGTTCCCATTATCATGCCCACCATCACCACCGCATACTCCAGTAGAAGTCATCTTCGTAGGGACATCACAAACGTTCCACTCCAGCTTTATGCACCTCCTGTTCTCCAGAGAGGAGATCACCCCCTTACTACTCATCTTACAAAGCCTGTTTACCATGTACGTAATTTCAAGGATTTCCACAGTAGCCATTACTGTCAGGAACTCTTGCCTTCTTGAGTGTGAACTCTGCTGTCATTTCCACCCTTGCTAGAACCAAATGCTGAATGTTGCAGAGGAATTCAGCATGCAATAAATGCAATGTTACATGCCTCACTACCAAAATATCATATTGAAATGTGAATGTGGCAGAAGAGGAGGTCTCTGGGAAAGGACTTTTTTCAGCATCTGAAGCACACTGAGCCAGAATATCAGGTCTGGAGAGCATATAGCAGAATTTCTTAAGTGTAAAGTCAAAGGTACCAGAACAGGACATGTGCCTGAAGGGTAACACAGAAAATGTCTTTAGCTGGGCTATCACAGGATGAGAAGTGTTATTAACCATGCTGGTATTATGGTAAATATGAACACATGCTATATACACAGGCAGGTGCCGTTGCTTTCTCTCACACAAATTTTCACTAATTCAAATGAACGCCCAAAGCCATATAAAAAACCAACAAAACAAAACTACCCAACCATAGAAAAGAAACAAAGCTTTATCTTCCTTTTCAACTTTCAGATACCTCCCCATTACCTTACTCAGCCTCACGCAACATGTCATTTAGGAGAAAACCAGATCAATACCCAGATTACTTCCAACTACATGTACCACAGAAGGAACACACAAATATATCCTGCATCATTATATCATCTCATTTCCCTACCGTTACCCACCTGCGCAATGCATGCAACCCTATTAACTAAACACTTTCTCAACACATGCCCACTGCACCTTGTAAAAAGGTCCAACAGCTGTCCTCAGACCTGAACCAACTCTCACATCAACTAGTCTAGAGGAGGACAGAGTTGTTTCGTACTCATGTCACCCTCTTAATTTGGGTTCTATATGAAACAGCAAACACTTTACAACCTATAGATCATGGTACTCAGAGCTGATAGAAAGGACTGCAAACCAACATGTTAGAAATGCAGCAAAGTTCCAGCTTCAACACACATCAACCACAAGAAACTCACCTTCAAAAAAAATATCCTCATCAAGCATCCAGGCAAAAGTAAAAAGCTGTTAATTAGGGCCACAAGAGAAAAAACTGGCATGTATCCTGCAGCTGATGGAAATGGGAGGATGAGATAACAATGGTGGAATACCAATGATAGGTATTCCTCAGTGTCAATAGCTCGTTGAAGACAGTCAATTGTGCCAACCACAGTTTTATTTTTAAGTCACCTTTCCTCCTCTCTGGAAATTAGCACATTTGCATATTTCTTTCTACCCACAGGGTAACCATTAAAGAAGTTTTTGTATTAGTAATCAGTCACTAAAATACCTCTGAAAATGTATTTTAGGATAACCATACAAAGTGAAAAATTGTTAATTGCAGCTCATGCAGATAAAAACAGTTTTCTTTGATTCAGATATTTGTAGTCAATGTGGGAACCTCAAGGCTCACTTTCAGGGCTTCTTTATTCCTGTTATGCTTTAGGAGGCCAATTCTGAAAGTACAGCAGATTCTCATCAATTACAAATTCTACATGGCCTCAGTTCCCCTTCCTTGGTTTTTGTTTTGGGTTTGGGTTCCCCTCCCTCCTTATTCTCTCACCCCACCCTCCCCAGTCTTTCTTCAGTTCTCTTAAATTATGCTCTCAGGATCATCAATCATAATCCTGGAGAGTCTTTCATTATCTCCTTCCCCACCAACTACGTCATAAAAATAATGACAGATAAATTACAGTTTCCCTATTTTCTGCACAAATTAATATCAAGGGTTTTAATATATGTTTGCTTAGAACCCATTCATAGAATCATATAAACAGCTAGGTTGGAAAAGACCTTCAAGATCATCAAGTCCAATCATTACCCAAGGACTGCCAAGTCCACCACTAAACCATGTCACTGAGGGCCTAATCTACATGCTTTTTTAGCACTTCCAGGGACAGCAATTCCACCATTAATTACCATGGGCAGCCTGTTCCAATACCTCACCACCCTTTTGGTGAAGAAATGTTTCCTAATATTCAATCTAAATCTCCCCTGGTGCAGCTCATGACAATTACCTCTTGTCCTATCACTTGTTACTTGAGAGAAGAGACTGTCCCCATGTTTTTTCTTAATCTTGTCAAAATTTCACAGACTCGTGCCTCTGAACTTGTCTTCTGCAAGTACCTCTTCTGTTCAGGTATATATCTGGCCACCTTAATAGCTTCACCTCATGGTTTCCAATGGTCACAAATGTAGTCTAACCCTTAATTGCAAAAGAAACCTCAGTAATGGGGAAAGGGGCCCATTGAAAAAAAATCCCCATTTCCTTCTACTTATAAAACTAAAACTTAAATTTTCTTCCTTATCCCCTGAGCTCTTGACACTTATTTTAGGTGAGATGAAGCTCTCCTCCTTCCAGAACCACACAGCATTACCCTCCCTAGAGGTGTACCTTCATGGGCTCTTCAACCTAGCTCCTAGACAATAACCCAAACAAAGGGATAAGAATATAGATGGATTTTTACCAGTTCTTGCCTCCTTCAATTCTTAGATGTCACAGTTTAAATTAGACCATTTGTAAGCTCTGTAGCAGGTTAATTCTTTACTATCTAAAAGTTCCAAGTAGATGCAATACATATAGATACATTCATGTTGGCATCATGCTGTCATCCTGTGCATAATTTTGTGCCATGAATCATAAGACAATGAACCACATACAATTACACAAATCCAGACATACTTAGAAGCCCATATATAAGTGGGGTTTGCCCATCCTCATAACCACTGTGAAGGGCCCCAGAGAAACCTAGGAACACAAAGACTTCCTAGAGCCCTCAACAATTACTCCTTTCGGAGTCACTGGTCCTTCCAAGTATTTTACCCAAGTCTCACAATCCTCAGCCTTTTCTTGAAAGTCTCAGGTGTTATATATAAGAAAGACAAAACCTTTTACCTTCTTACATCAGAATAGAGCCTGCAAACATGCCTTACAAGTAAACTTGTAAGGAAGGCAAGACACATTAGTTCTTCAAAGCCATTCCCAGGCACAAAAAATTTAAAGACACAGGGATTTTCAGGAAGAGCAGAATCTAAGGTGATTGACCGCATAGCATGCTGTTTTACTTACTCAGTATTACGGAACAGGGACCATCAAGATTGGGAACTACCTAAAAGCTTCCAAAGCTGGGAGCCAAATATGAAAGCTATAGCAAGGATTATTTGAGCAACCCTCACAATTCTGAAAGCTCCCTGCAATTTCCAAATGCCCAAGGTTGACAATACTACTGCCACATGTATTCCTTGACACCCTTTTCTAACTGCTGCATGTAAAAGGTAGGCCTCACAACTGCCTTTCTTCAGGGGAGAATTACTCATGACCTGATTTTACTTATGACATTACCACCATGGCTTCTTTTAAAAGAATGTTCCACTAAATTCTCATAACCAGTTTCAAAAAACTGTTTGCCTTCCCTTCCTATCAACTTTAACCATAAAGGCAACCAGGTGCTGTCACAACTGTAGATTTCCAGATTTGGAAGTAGGAAATGGGAGGTCAAAATGGTACAGCCACAGGAAAATAAATTTCTGCCCTCACACTGAAAGCTCTCAGGAACACCCTTGCAGAAATACTGTACCCAGTATGCCACTCTCCAGCTCCTATCTGTCAGATGCAGTGTGGAAGAGAAAAAAGGTTCCAATGATACCCCTGGGATGAGCTACACTGTTCATATACATGTGTCAGTGGAGACGACTATGTTGTTTACGTTCTCTTCCTCACATGGCAGCAGCTATCCCAGAAACAAACAGATTCTGGAAATTTTCACACTCCACAGCTAGGCAGGAGATGTTCAGAGCAACCCTGGACTGCTGCAGCAAGATATTAATACAACAGCACTCTGCTGTTCCAACAGTAAGAACTAACATGTTACTTTCTGAGCCACAGTACTCTGAGTTAATTCAGAGGTAAGGGAAACCAGGAAGAAAAGGTGCTTTTGTCCTGTCAGAATAAGGAGGCAACATAGGAGAACCACAGATATAAAGAATTTTATTCCTATACCAGGAACAGCCCCTGAAACCAATATGTGAGACATTACATTTACATAACAAAACTAGAAGTTTTTACTGCTCTTCCTAGGAAGCAAAATCTCACCAGAATAACACTGATCTTCACAATTCATTCCCACTAATGGCCTCCTTATGTACCTATTTTCTACTAGGACTGAAGAGCAGTGTTTTTCAGGCAGCTCTCAAAGTCTCCCTGTGCTTAGCAGCTAGTCTAATTGCTAAGCTGCTTCTACATAGCAGAGCAGAAGCCATCACTCCAACAGCATTTCCTCTACCAGAGCAGTATTATCCTACTGAGAAGTAACAGGCACTATACACTCACTGAACAGCAGCACAGTACATATGCAAAGAGCCAACAGTGAGCCAATGATGCCTTCTAATGGCTTTATTTACTTCTTATCAGTCCATTCTTAGCAGTATGCTCATTTTACCTATGAGATTTTAACACAGCTGCTCAATTCACATCCAAGCCTGCAGGGTGCTGAAGTTCCCACTTTCTGACAGTACCTTGACATTTATTGCTCTATTGTAACTGAGCTAGTTATGCTATACAACAGAACTGCTAAATATTTTATGTAGGCATGCTCATTCAATATATTAATTAGGAAGTTAGTCTCAAGTGTTCTCAAAATTGAATAGAGCTCAAACATCCAAAACTCTCATTATAGATTCACTCACTATAGGAGCTTTCACACAGATTTTTTTGACTGACTCTGTTTTGCTGTACTCTCTTTTTATAGAGTATATATAACCTTCTGGTCATAGCAGATTGCTTGCTTCCAGCTGGAAAGACTCTTGGGAACACAGAACTGTAACCTACTACTAATATATTAAGTACAGAATATTTCAGACATCATGACGCAGAAATCACAAAGATAGAAAGCTACATGAGAAACTGATGTAGAATTAATAAGGCTTGCTCCATATCCGTCTCTAGCTCAAGTGAAGCAGTAAACCTACAGCTCATGCTGGAAGCCTGAGTCTCAGGCCCTGCTACTGTAGCCATTAGTGCTTCTAACAGAAATAAAGTTCTTACTTACACTTCCTGGAAAGGATAATTTTACTAAGATATAGATTGGGTCAAACTAACTGGAAAAAAATAACTATTCTTTGGTAATCTGATCTTGCCAAAAAGGAATGATGAAATCACACCATATGTAGATTTCTTAAGTCTTATAAACTTGGTAAAATTAAATCTATTACTTGATGAAAAAAATAAACACTAAGTAACAGTCATTGAACATCAGTTTGGCTGAACATTGAACTGGTCCAACATCATCTGTATCTGTCAGACAAGCCTTCAGGAAATAGGAAATTCAAAAGCATGGGGGGAAATGGCCAAACTGAAGGAGCAAGAGAAGAACTAATAGGTTTGAAAGGCAATACTAACAAAATTAGCTTAAAAAAAATGAAGTTGTCAGAAGACCAGGACTGAGGCCTGGGAGTAGAAATAAGGTAAGAAATTACTTGGCTGGGAGGAATCACTGCAATAAAGAGCTGGAGAGCAGACAGGTATGGACAGACCAGAGAGACTGGACAAGTAGCACAAAGATGAAAACCTAGGGGGGGCAACTTAAGCTGGTGCAAAGAGGCTGGGAACCAGCTGTGGGACCAGGAGAGACACTAGACTCAGACTTCAAGGGAGACCCAGCCTTCTGCAGAAAGAATAAAGCATCAACAGGCTCGGGCTGTCAGACTCAAGACATCCAAGATTCAACTTTGGAAGTACACAGTCTTTTACAGAATATATGCAGAAATAGCTGAGAGGGCTTAGCTTGATTTAAGATCTTGTTTCTACTGGAAACCCAAACCTGAGAAATACTGTGCAAACCACTGGCAAAAGGACAATTTTAAAAGACTTGCCTTGCACCACACAGGAACTGTGGTGAGTGGTAGGTTTGTGTCCCAGTCCTCTGGAAGGATACAGCCCTCAATTAGAAAACAAATCTTGTCCTCCTCTTCCCTCAATCCCCTGCTTTGATTGCTGTACAACTTCCAATCACTGTAACAAATAAAACTGTAACATTCACTGACGTCCTTTACTGCCCAGTTCATCCCCAGATTAGGCCCCTCATGTGCATTAAATACAACAGAGGAAAGTAGATCATCTAACTAAAGATTTAGTATAATTGGAACTCATGAGGCAAAACTGTGGTTACATAGATTGCTCTTTTAAAACAGCTATTTTTCCAGAAGTGTAGGTCATTTGTGGTTTAAAAAGTTGTCCTCGTGCCTATAACTATCTTGTTTGTATGGGACAGCACTCCTTTCAGCACAGAAACCAACAGTGACGAATACTTCTCCTAATCCCAGAAATGAGTAGTCACAATCTACCCACACTTAGGGAGTGGAAGTTATGATCACTAGAAAACCTCAAAAATCATGTTCAGCCACATTGCTAGAAGCCTGTGACTGGACTGCACAGCAAATTCATGGGTCCACAGAATGTTAAATACCACACAATACTACCTCCTAGCTTTCAGCTGTGATACCACTTTTAACTGTGGCTAGACATACGTGACTTTTCTACTGATATTATTATCTACTGGTTTCATATTAATTGTTGCTGTATCTGTCTGTGTGATACTGCACAATTTTGAACTTAAAAAAGTCACCCATAAAAACAGGAAGAGATAAGGTACTCACAATATAATACTCTTGTGCAGACAATGTCATACTCACAAAGCACCTGAGAAATGCTCTACAGACTTCCGGACCTGGACAGGGAGACTTATGCCAGACTTTACATTTTATATGTAGCATCTTCCACAAGATAATACACAAGCAGCTTTTTTTCTTCTTAACAAATGTTGTAATGTTCTATATATTCTCATATTTACAGAGCTGCTATCAGAATTAGCAACACACTAATACTTATCACTTTGTGGTTAAAATAGAACAGAAACATGCCACACAGAGCCCAGCAAGTAGCTCTGGTGACTCAAGATATTACCACACTGCTGTTCAAGTTTACAGCCTCCCAAACAAAGTCAATGGACCAGATCAAGTGATCACTCTTCAGAAATGTCAAACCAACATCTTAAATTAAGCCACTGAACTTTGCACTGAAGTTGCTGAATCGTAGGCACACATTTCGTTCCACCTACCCTGCTGTGGGAGGTAGGAATTTCCAACCTACTGAATGTAAAATGTAGCTACAGGATCAAAAGAACTGTTGGTGGCAAGACAAAATGTACAGTGAAATCCAGGTGTGTTAAGAGAGAGTGGGGGGAAAATCTTTAGAGAGTCTATTGATAACTACCTTATCCTAAGCAACAGTGAAAAAAAAACCCCAACTATGAAAAACTATTTGTTTAACAATGGTCATTACAGAGAAAATGTAAAAAAAGAACTGGAAAAAAAGAACAGTAGAGACTCCAAGCAGGCAAGTATTTTAAGACACTTAATACAAAGCAATTTAATTCTGAAGTCTTATTATAATTCCTAAAGACTAAACAATTATTGGAAAATTCTTCTAAAGCCAAGATCCAAGTTTCAGAGTGCCAAGAGTTAAGGCTTGAAACAAACACAAACTAGAATTACAGATCCAGTGCCTAACTTGAGCAGCAAGACCAGCACTGCCCTTTCTACAACACAATAGGTATAATGACAAAGAATGAGTGGAAAAACAAATTCTCAGCAAATCCAGTATCATATGCGCCTCCACTGTTAGCCCTAATTTCTTACCTTAGAGACTTGTCCTACTCATCACAAGGAGAAATTCCAGGTATAAAATTCTTTCTAAACACAGTTCATTCCACTTGTACATGCTTCTGTAGCTGGAAGTTACAGAAAACTCAGTGATGCAGCAGGGTCCCACCAGGTAAAGCAGTTATTCAAGCACAGAGGTAATCTGGACTTCTTAGTCTTGTAAAAAAGGAAGGAACAGAGCATGTGCAGAAGCATTTGCAGGCACCAATTTTAACTGTAGAATTCTGTGTGGTTTGCTACACTGCAGGAAGGTTACCTTGGCTACAAACTGCCCCAAGGAATTGAGGTATGCTGTATCCAAAGATTTGCAACATCTGAATATATATGCTTCCTGTAGCTAGTCATATGTTTAAAAGAAGAATTACTCTTGTATAAGTTTAGCTGAGTAGTAAAACATTCTAGTTTCTTAAGCAAGATGAAAACAGCCATGCTTGTGCAAGCAGATGACTCCAACTTCTCTAAAGCATTTTATCTAGCAATGGGAGTTAGCAGCACTGCAGGTGCTGTTCATTCAGAGTACCACAGCCCCATTTGCTTCCTATACGCTCATGTTCAGGGCACATCTGTCAGGGAATCCCAGCTCTGAAGCCTAGCCCTTCTGTTTGCATTCTCCCTAAGCAGACCCCAGCTCGAGCTGGAGTTCAGAACACCTCCCGCTGGGGTTTTCTTTTGCAGAAACTACAACTTTAAAGTGCTCTGCTGGCAATGCTACAAAACATAGATCAGAACCACACCAGATACAGTTTTCCATTGCTAACTCTCTCCCTTCCTGTATGGGCCATCTACTCTCTCATCCTCCCAACTCTTTTCCCTTCACTTTCCTCCTCTATATCCGCACTCCTTCTCTCTCATGCTGATTCCTTTCACCTCACTCAGTTATCTCCTCCACAAAATCTGTTCTGCCTCCAACAAACTGGGAGAACATATCTGTATTTAGACAGCATCATCTCTCATACAATAGACTTCTCTGTTAGCATGACAGACCAACAGGCCACAAACAAGATGGGTTGTTACAATGCTCACCAATGGGCCAGGTCTACATGTAACAGCTAAAGAATGTCAATGTCTTTTTCAAAATCTCCTTCTGATTTCATACAAGGTCTTAGTGATATCTCAACAACTACTTTCAGTTAATACAGATGCTCATAACATCAGCTGCAGAGAAGTCCTTGGTCCAGTACTACACAAAGTATCTGCACAAAGCCTCCTTCACCTAAGATCAAGATTTCAACTTGCCTGGAGGTTAGGGGGGAAGCTATGTTACTCTCATATTTCACCAAGATGCTTTTAACTAAGTTAGGATGTACTTTGGTAATTAAATGTTCCTATTTACTGTTTATTGCATAGTTGGGAAAAAAAAATCATAAATTCAAGAAATTTACACTCAATAGAATTACACATGGCCAAGGATAGCCCTCCTGCTGAGTGAACACACCTCACTGCAGCTTTCAAATGTTGTTTTCAAGAAGTGCTAACATATTTCTGCAGTGCTGGCACCTCCCTTTCCTCTGCAAGGCATAGAAACATGGCTGGCTCAATGGACTGACAGACGCAGAAGCACAATGTTCACCTGTGCTGGCTGACACAACATCATTAACCCCAGCCCCAGGGAAAATCCAGGCAAGAACTGTCAGTGAGGGCTGCAGTGTTTGCCTTCCACTATCTCATACACACCTCTCTTACTGCCTGCCATACAAATTACAAAAGTGGGCTATGACCCTACTCTGTGCAGCTGAAACACACACCCTCCTCTCAGTCACGTCCTTAATTTACCAACGTTCCTGTTATCTTCCTTACTTCACTCAGTCCATGCTTCATTCTCAGTCAGCTCTGCCTTGGTTGTTCTTTGGGTTTGCCTCACACACTTCCACTCTGTGGCAACACTTCTCTCACAGTAAGCAGACAACATGGAAAACAAAGGAAGGAGAACAGTGGCAGCAGGAAGTGACAGTGAAGCTGGAAAGGTAAAATCCTCTTTCTCTGTGAAAGCCAGAAGAATCAGCTTCATCTACAGTAAAGAGCTTATCATATTGGCTAAGCAAGAGTAGGTGTGATTTAAACACATATGAGGCTATGCCTATGTGCCTGACAGATGTGGATGAGGTAGACACACCCCAAAGCTTTCTTCTTCCAAGGTCAACTATATTTTCTAACAACGTTTCTGCAAAGGATGTCTGTTTCAGATCTAGGTAGATAATCCAACAATAGAGAGGAAATTCGGTTTGTCAGAAAAGAAACAGGAAGGGAAGTGACAAGCAGAAGCAACGAATGCATAAGATGGAGCTCTGAGCTATGCTGCCTATGTTATTTGATCCTCTCTCTCTGTAAGGACAATGGGTAGGGGTTTCAAACTCCATCTCCAAGCAAGGCAATTGCTCTCCAGATCCAGGCAAGAAACAGGGAAGCTTTTTTAACAAAGTAATCTACACAGGGGGGCCAAGGCGTATTCTTATATCCTAAAGGTCCATCTTGTATACTAGCAACTAGGTAATTAAAATTTGCTGTAACAAAGCACATGCCATAAGCCTGAATTAAATGTCAACAAGAAGAACCAAGGAGCTCATTGGCCTTCTTATTTTCCTTCCTAATTTTGATACAATAGTATGGAGATTAAGAAACCCAGAACACATAGGAAACAGAGTAGCCATTACAGTCATTTCACTCCACAAGGAGAACTACTTCCATTTAATACAGCATCTGCACAACCAGACTGGACTTGAACAGGTCTAGGAGACAGCTGAGGATGTTCAATCTCCAATGTATCTGAGATTTTCAGACCAAAAGTTCTACTACCCTAGAAAGGGCACAGCCTTTTGTGTCAGCTGACAGCAAGCAAGACAGAAGCAAGTAAGTTTCTGCAGGAATCACTGTCTCCTGTAATAGAGCCCAACACCCTCTGAAGATCACATGGCTTTTTTGCCACACTTTGGCAGGGTTCTTTGTTTTGCCATGGCTCCCTACGAGCTACCGCCCACTATCAATTAAGTTAAAATTAGCTTATTAAAAATAAATTAAGTCACAGGCAAACTTGTCATCTATCAAGAAAAATGCACACAGCCCAGATACAGATACTTGAAAACACCACTGATACCATGATTTGCTAACAACTTGGTACAGCCAACAGGGAGCAGTGCATAAAGGAGGTCACATCCACCCCAAAGTCTGGAAAGTGCCAGAACTTCTACATTCAAGAATAGTGAATTTCAGGGTCTTGCCAAAAATACAGGTCCCCTTCCTCACTTGCACTGAAAGCCAGAGAGACTTGTGAAAAAATTTGCAAGATATAAGGAAGAGAATCTTCACGGTGAGGCTGGTGAAGCACTGACACATGCTACTCAAGAAGTTGTGGCTTCCCCACTCCTGGCAGTGTTCCAGGCCAGGTTGGATGGGGCTTTGAGCAACCTGGTCTTGTGGAAGGTGTCCCCGTCCACTGCAGGGGTTTGGAACTGGATGATCTTAAGGCCCTTCCCAACCAAAACCATTCTCTGATTCTATGATAAGATACTGCATTCTCTGAGTTCCTAGAAGCAAGGTAGACCACTGAATTAAAATCTTCAGAAGCAAAAAAAGCTTTAGTAAGTTTTTCAATTAGGATCTTTTGGAAAAAGCATTAAGCAATCAGTGCTTCTCAAGGGGAAAAATTACCTTGTTTCCCAGGACAGCAGGGTTGTGCTACCTCATCCCTTCTTGCTTTAGAGTTTGAGAGCATACAAACACAGAAGAGTCTCTGCTACTGTTACTTAAAACGTAACACAGCAAGACCTTCCTAGCTAGCTCTCTACTGCCAATGCAGACAAGCTCAATAACGCAGACTTCTGAGGAAAGAATGATATTAGCCTGCAGCTGGAGAGCAATTGTCAATGTGGTGCCTAACGGTTCAGGCAAAAGACCCTCTTGCATCCATGCAGCCCATCCTGAGCTTCGACCAGCATATATACTGCCTTTACCCATTGTACACCGGAAAACGTATGGCACTAGGACAAAGCTGCAGATTTATTCTTCATTCTTACTGCTCCATCAAAGCCATTCGAAACAGATGATGGTGCATCAGTACTGAAAAGGACTCTCTATATATTATATTTCACAACCATATTCTAGCTTCATAAATGGGCAAAAATCTGAAATATGCACCAAACTAAACATACAATCTGCTTTCTTTTAAGGCTTCTCAACATTATAAAAGGAATCAAAAAGGCTGGTCTGGAATAAATTAAGGGAGGTTAAATGTTTTTCAATATCCTGTGGCTTTGCACTGTGCTCTCTGTTCTCAAAGTTCAGCTTTTCAACTCCTGCTCCCCAAATGACGGTGTTACTGATGAAAAAGAAGAGCTCAGTAAAGAGCACTATGCATCACCGAACAACAACTGCCAACAGACACTCTCATTGTCCTGATTTTCCCTTTTTCCAGCTCCTGCTACCAACCCTGAATGGCCAGTCCCGCCTCAGGATGGTGCCTCCTGCAGTTTCCATGTCTCCTTTGGAGCACCGGTGTGAAGCACGGGGGTGTGAAGTGGCAGAGCATTACTTTTGGCTACTTGCAACTACATTACCTTGCCTTGGAGTAACTCCAGTACTAAAACAAGTGTGGCACACCACAAATATCTTGGGGACACAGGGACTGGCAGCCTGCTGCTCAACAACCCCATGTCACAGCACAAAGCTGTGAAAAAAGCTGAATATCAAAAAGCACACATCTCATAAAAATACCTGAAAACAGGAACACACTTGAGCTTCCAAGCACGCTTGTAAAATACAGAATCACAGAAAGGTTTGGGTTGAAAAGGCCCTTAAAGCTCATCCAGTTCCAACCCCCTTGCCCAGGGCAGGGACACCTTCCACCAGACCAGGTTGCTCCAAGCCCCATCCAACCTGGTCTTGAACACTGCCAGGGATGAGGAAGCCACAGCTTCTCTGGGCAACCTGTGCCAGGACCTCACCACCCTCACAGGGAAGAACTTCTGCCTAAGATCTCTGTCAGGTTAACCCCATTCNGTTGCTCCAAGCCCCATCCAACCTGGTCTTGAACACTGCCAGGGATGAGGAAGCCACAGCTTTTCTGGGCAACCTGTGCCAGTGGCACACCACCCTCACGTTAAAGAACTTCTTTTTAATATCTAATGTTAATCTCCCCATTGTCAGTTTAAAGGCATTCCCCCATGTCCTGTCACTACATGCCCTTGTAAAAATTCCCTCTTTGGATTTCTTGTAGGCCCCTTTTAGATACTGGAAGGCTGCTAGAAAGGAAGGTCTCAGGAGCCTTCTCTTCTCCAGGCTGAACAACCCTAGCTCTCTCAGCAGATCTTCACAGGAAATCAAAATTAAAAGCAACCTCCCCATTTTTGTTGACGCCTTACGCCCGCATCTCCTCCCGAGACAGCTGTTCGAACGCCCTTACTCACACACGGCAGCCCGGCACGGCTCACCTACGCTCCCGCGGACCCTCAGTACGAACCCTGACCAACGATAACCGCGCACCAGTGTACCCAGCAACGCCGTCACACGCAGCCCCGCGCCGCAGAGGACCACAGCGACGCCCGACGCCGTGGCACGAAGCAAACACGGGGTGCCAGGCCTCCCCAAGATGGGGGCGAGGCGCTCCCAGCGGCAGCAGGCGGCGAGGCGAGGCCAACGGCCGCCCCCCTCACCGGGAGCTGTCAGCTGCGCCTCCCGCCTCAGCCGCACCAGCCCTGGCGATTCACCTTCTCCCTCCGGCGCCCGCTTCACACCGCCGCGGAGCAACCCCTGGCCGCTCCCGGAGCCCGCCAGGCTCCCTCCCCGCTTACCTCTGCAGACCCGGCTCGCCACAGCTGCCGCCGCCGGCCCCGCACCCTCAGCGGCTCCGGCGGTTCGACGCGCGCCGGCGCCCGCCCGCTGGTGACGGCACCGGGAGCGGCGGCCCCGCCCCGCCGCTGGGCCCGGCCCCCTGCACCGCCCGGCCGCGCAGGGCCCCACCATGGCGGGCGGGCAGGGGAAGGATTGTATCGCGCTCCCTCCCGGCAGGGCTGAAATAAGCCTGTGCCGGTACGGCCGCAGGTGCCGGGCTGCCTGCCGGCCCCTTGGTGCTTTGCCATCCCCAGGCCCCTTGGTATCCAAACCCACAGAAACTGCGTTTGCTTGTGACATCACCCGCAGGCAGGAACTGGGGACTCTAAGGCAGAAAACGTCAAGGGGCTGAGAAGCACCTGCCTCGCAGATGTGAAGTTTGAGCCAAATAATCTGAGGTAACAATCCAGAATATATGTTTTTCTCTGCTAATAAAAATGTCAGCATGTTTCCTCCACTTGTCCTTATTCACTTGAAGTCCCACTTGAAGCCACTTGATAGCTGGATCAACCAGCTATGGCTGCTGAAACTGTTGTGTAGCTGGAGCCAGGGCTCCATTTCTTAGTCAATCTCTATACCACGATGCTGTCAGTGAGGGACTTAACCTGCTCGAGCAGTGCTAAGTGTAATTTGAAGGACAGTAAGGAGAGGTCACAGTCCAGCTCTTGACTCATTCTGTACATTCACGTGGAGCACAAACGCTGAGGGAAAGGCAGGTTACTTGTCAGCTACTCCCTGGGAACTCCCTGGAGGTTTGCAAGGGGCTCCTGCACACAGGAAACACCCTGAACTGGGGAATTTGGGAGATACACACACAGACACACTCCTCTGGACGCCTCCAGCCAACCGTGCATGACCCACAGAGGAAGGCTGATAGCTATCAGCTGAGTCAGTCCCAACACCACTCCACTGTAAGAATCTGAACTTGCCTGTTGCAGCTCCCCAGGAAACCAGGAGATGCATTTTTCATTTTAATTTCCTTTCCACCTGTCAACAGTGAAATTCCATGCAAGTAATTCTTCAAAATCACACAGAACTTAGAGAGAAGAGGCGTTTTCAAGGCCTTGTCAAATATATGGGATTTTTAACATTTATCTTTGGCCATAGTTTGGCACAAACCTAATGAACACATGCCATGTTTTTAAACAAGGAGACAGAAAACAGGAGTTCCTCTGCATACCACACAAACTTAAAGCCATCCTCTCATAAAAACATTAAATATACTTGGCCAGAACAGGCTAGAAAGCACGTAGACACTGTCACTAGCACACTCTGATTTCCATATAGAGCTTGACAGCATTGAGAAGCATAAAACATCATGGTTTATCTGTAGCTAACTGTAACTGATTATCAGGAAGGAGTTGTGTTTAAGGAGAGGTACTTTGAGAGCTGCCCTGGGACACTTACCAGGTTCAAGACTACTCAATATTTTCCTCAAAGATGTAAAAGTGTGTATAAATACACTGCTGATTATATACGCAGACAACACAAAAGCTAGCACTGTGAAGAACTGGGCCATCACAAAGGAGCTCTGGAATAGCTGGTACAGTATACTGTTTAAAATGATTATTATTTTTTATAGCCAAATCTCAGGCTATACATCCAGGAAAAGAACACAAAGCCACACCTTGAGCACTGGGGAAAGAGCTAACTGAAAAACTATTGACTGAAAAAGGCATCGGGATTGTAACGGACAAGGAATTGAACACAAGATCCCAACTAACCACTTGTCACAAAATGCAATATGAGTCTCTGAAGCACATCAACAGTGTACAAAGAAAGAGGGGATTTCACCCATATGTAGATCATTAAAAAAAAAAAACAAATATAAAAGGGAATTTATCTCCTTCTTAAAAGATAAAAATATGTGAAGCCACTAAGGAAGACAGGCATAACACAAGATTTCAGGAAGTCAATTCATACATTTCATCAAAAAATATTAAGAGCACACTTATCTTCACCCCCCCCCCCAGTTTTAAATGCATTCCCAGCAAGAAAATACAACCTAGGACCAACCTCTTTCGCAGAGCCATCCCCATCCCTTCTTCTGCAAGTGAAAGCTGAAGTCAAATTCTGATCACCAGACAGACTTGCACATTTGAAAGCAGGATTACTAGCTAATGGAACACACTATCAAAAGAAAACATTTTATGCCCTTTTCAAGAGTAAGTGCCTTTCTCTAGCATAAAAGCCTTCACAGGAGGTCACATCAGATAAATGGTGTCAAACCCTTACCTAGACTGCTAATATAAAGTTGGAAAGGACACTTCATCAGATGCCCAATCTCAGCTGATAAAGGGCTTTATGTAGTTTCTGCCTTTATACTGGACAACGCAAAAGCTTACACATCTGACAGTGACTCCCCTCAGCACACTATTTACCTCCATCTTCCTTAGCATGCCAGAGACATGACAATCTCCAACAGATTTCTTCCCACTCAGACTGACAGAAGTCATTCTGCTATGGCCATGAGAGAGGTATGGCTGATACAGAATCGAAAGTCCAAGATTCAAGGGCAGTATCTAACAAGTATTACATGTCTGCAACCTACGTATCAGAAAGACTTCAGAACTTCTCCTGCTGAAAGGGCCTCAAAGATTCCTGCCATGAACTAACAGAAAAAGTCTGTATTCCTCATCCTTCATGATAATGAAGGACAACACAATACACTTTCACAGCAGTACAGCTCTCATTAGACCTAACAAATTACAAGCCAATTCCTAGATTCACTATTTTTCCCTAGCTTCTTTCAAAGTAATAGTACCAATAATGCAAAACCAGAATTTTCTTCCCTCAGAGTGTCAACCAAGTCACTGTGGAGTATACTACTTATAGAAATTGACAATTTTCTGCAGATATGTGCAGAAAAACTATGCCAGAAATAGGTAATTCAGCATGCACATTTGGAAAAAGGTTCTTAAGGTTTCTGGTTGCTATTCCATGAAGTACAGTTTATAACTGAAACTAAAGCTGTCACACTCTTCAGCTTTAAACAATGAGATACAGATTTAGAATACATACACATATTTTAAATGACCACATATCAAGCACTAAGGCAGCATGAGGACTTGTGAAATTCATCATGACAGCAAGGCTGCTACAGTTCTATATTTTTACATTTTCCAGCCAAAGGCTTAAACAACAGATATTGCTTACCACCTACATTCTGTGATTGCAGTTTTAGAGGATGATTTCACTTAGTGCTCTTCTTAGGAGCAGAAGGTGTCAGTCTAGTTTGTTTCGGGCTTCCACTGAAATAATGAAAACAGGCTTTAATGAAAAAAGCCTATCATCCAACCTGCTACTCCCCAGAAACTTGGAAGTGAAGAGAGAATACACAACCAATTTCTTATGCCAACCATTGAATAATGAAGCCCTTTGTAATACAAGCTCATACATTCTGGAAGCAGAAAAACTTTCAAAAGTGCATACTTGTTAAACGCCAACCCCTTTCTCTCTTCTTTTTAATAGATGTAAACATGGAACTTCATTAAACAGATTCTGCTTAAACAGTGTGCTTAGCTTCATACTAACTTGAAAGAACAGATTTAATGACCTAAGGAATTTTCTACTGTATGCATTTACAGCTACATAAATATAATACAGACCACAGAGAGAACACATTAACTGATGAAACCAGATGCAGCAATGCAGACAGGTCCTAACACAGATGGAGGCAGTCTACAACAAGAATCTTGACAGCACTAAGCACCCTTTGACTCTGCCACTGTGTAAAACAAATAGAAGAAACTACAGCAGCAGAGAAAGGGGTTTCTGCATACTGTCCTGTACTTACACAATACAAATTATTAGCACTGTGTGTATTTGTGATTCTAAAACCAGTAAGTGCCTTTTGGCACCATTTCAACCTTTTGTTGTCTGCAGTCCAATTTCACAAACACATTACATGTTCAATCCCGCAAAAGCTACCACAGACTAGAAATAGGTGTTTTTTAATAAAAGCCAGTGGTGTACTACAAAGCATGAGACTTAAAAATACCAATATATTCAAATTAAAAAACTTTCGAATGTAAGGAAAAAGCTGGAATCACATACACAAATTTGTAGTACTTTGGGCTGTTAATGAAACTAATTCTTTTTCACACAAAAAACATCAATAGCTCTCAAGTAGGACAGTGCACAAAAGCCCAAGACAATTATATAATTAGTCATTTTTAGACAGAATGTTATGTTACACAATACTGAATCGAACAATGACAGTCTCTCGAGCAGGTCAGTATTTTGATATATATTATATGTGTATTTATACTGTCCAACCAGCTTTATGAACTATTAGGAAATTTTGACACTAGGACTCCATTGTATCAAAACACACATTCTGTTAAATTAACAGAATGTCCAGTAGCAACACTGCATTTAAATGTATCACTTGATCTTCACGGGAAATAACTAGTTAAAACTAACCAGTTGTCTGCTCTTTTCCAAAAGCAGCTGCTGCAGTGCCATTAGGTGAGACTTAACTGGTTACAGCTAAGAAAGCCTATAGCCCACTCTCGCATGGCAGACTATGGAAGAGTCCTTGACTACTAAACCCACATACCATTCCCACTCTTCTCCCTAACTGACATTTAACTACCTGCCAATAGGCTTTGAATTTATTTTTACTCCTTTTTTTAATGTCCTTTTTTTTTTTCCCCAAAGGGAAAAAGGCTTGTGAGTAAAAACTTGAAATTAGAATGCTATAATTAATACTCTTATAATATTTATATGCAATTATCTACTGTAACCATAATACACAGTATTTATACAGCACCAATTTATCATTTTAGTATATGCAAAGAGATAATATGGTAACTAGGGAAAACAAAGTATGTTTACAGCACTTCAACAAATGAACTAGCTTTCACTTAATCAACAGAACATGAAAATGCGAAATTGGTGTTGATTTATGATTGCAAAAATAAAATCCTACACATACAAGGAATATAAACACACTTTGCAGTTGCTTAAGACAGAAAGAAATAAATAATCAACACACACTCATTCACTCAAGTCATCAATTTTACAAGCGTGTCGCATGCATCTGTTTAGACTAAATGTAAATCAGCCACATGGCTGTAAGTTTTAGCCAAGAAGTTATTATGACTCTCTCATGTCTCCTATTTCCTAATCTTGTTTCTGATCAGCTTGTCTGAAGTTAATCAAGTTTCCACATGTGAGAGCTACAGTACCATTTATTTCTTCAGACACACTGAAGAAAGGAAAAAGAAATATTCTTCAGAAACAAGTTCTTAAACAGAACCAGTAAGTATCAATCACAGTCATGGTTTAAGCACTATTTAATGCTTGTTACCCCCATAAATCCTGCTTCCTTACCAGGACGGGGCAAAAGAGACTACCTGATAGATGTTATCTGTCTTGAAGAATACTGTCATACCTCAGATAAATCAAGCCATACTTGATCAAAGGAAAGCAAAACAATAGTTCCCTCTTAATTTCTTTGCTTTTTCACTTCAGTTGTTTTATAACTTATGAAATTATATGAAATTTGACTAAGCACTAATATTCTCAAGGAAGAGCAAGTATTAAGAAATGTATAACAGGAACTAGTTACCATTTAAGTGAATAAGAATTTGAGTATTTTATACCCATAAACAAGAACCAAAGACTTCAGAGAGAAGTGACAAAGTAAAAATGAGAATACTGCTTACACAAAGTAGAAAGTAAATCTGTGGAACACTACTTCTATAAATACAATAAAGTCCAGATCATCATCCCTCATTTGGATTAGTATTTATACAATTGCTTGGAAAATAATGCAGAAAGATCATTCAAGGTCATCTCGAGAGGAACTCACATACTGCTGTAAATACTTCTAGAACACAGTAATAGCTGCCATGGTTTCCTCAACTGCTGGTCTAAGGAACACCTTTCTCACCCATCCAAAGATATACAATTAGCTACAAGCAAGCTTTCAAGTAATTGATTAGGATAATAATATAGTTCTCTTGGACTTGTGTCAATACAATAAAGAAGACAGACTACTTGAAAGATAAATCAGACATCTTTTAATTTAGAGTAACCAAATATAAACACAGTTGCCTAACAGGACTAGACAGTGCTAATAACCATCTACATCAATCACCACATTAAAGGGATTTGTAGCAAGAGGAAAGAGATGCCATCGTTGTACATATGGGACTGGAAAAACATCACTGCTCCTACCTGTTAGTGCAGGTTTATAGGGTAGCAAACCTACTGAGATGGAAATAGCTTGCATACATTTCAGACCCTCATTCAACTGAAACAGCTCTATCCTGAGGTATCCTTTGGGATATCAGTTGAGTGAACTCCAGTTTCATACCTTGTGTTACATGTAATAGTAAACATGTTCAGAGTTAGTGAAACCACAAAAGACAACTTCACTTCAAAACAGAATGACAATTTCTGAAGCTTACTCTGGATTTTATGTATTTTATTGCAAGGGCATGACACAAATCTCCATTTTGGCCAGAACTTTCAGTTCTACACTTGCCTTCATTTTAACATTTAAAGGCACATCCAGCTCGATCTATTGGAATACACAGGATTAGGTACCTTCCACGAAATTACAGTATAAAAGGATGCAGCAGATAGTCTTCCTCCTTTAGTCTCCATTTTGTGTGAAGTGCTGATGAGCCCTGATTTCCCACTGCTCTGTCTCTTCATGGGGACACTTCAGTATCCTTTCCTTCCTCTGAATCTTGCCCTGGTATCCAACTGAAAATTGAAGTCAATATATTAAAAACATGCATTTTGCAAAAAGAAATGCTTTAGGGTGCTTGTGAAATATCGGCACTTTGTAACATCAAAACAAAGCCCAAAATACAGAAAAATTTTCTGTAAAGAAAACTAGTGATGCAGCCAACAAGTCATGGGATTCTTCCATTGTATTATCGTGAATTTCACTCAAAATTAAAAATATGTGATAAGCATTCTCTGTAATAACACAAATGACAGAACATGACAGTGGGGTGGCAAGGAACATGGGAAAACAAGGTAGTGTCAATCTGCTTAGATCTCTTTTCCCAAGATAAGCTGAAGGAGCAAAATTCAGATTGGGTTGAAGTGAGAATCACTGCAAATGTCAGTGAGGAAAAGTGTAACTTAAATACAAGAAGTTTCTAGGAAAATAAAAAACAAATAACAAAACAACCAAACCACAGTAAAAAGTGAAATAACATTCAGCTTGTGAAATCTGTGGGTTTATTCTTGGCAGTTACAAAAAAGGCATTTAATGGAAGCAAAAAATGACAGTAAAGCTAAAATAAAAGCTACAGAGCACACTTACACAACCTAAACTGCAAGTTCTTTGCCAGTGCAGCAAAAAAACATATTCTGATTTTGGGAAAATTCTTCTGGCTTTAGTCAGTCTTGTAGATGGCAGCTTCAGACTGCAATTCAGCTGTACTCAGTCTAATATCTGAGGATGGGTATTTTACCTCCATTAACTAACCTTCCTTCAGAATTCCAGCAAAATTTGTAAAGAGCTAAACTACACAATGACACAGCTTGTCCAAGACAAGCAGCTTCCACTCTATACCTTAATCCTACTTTAACATCTCAAATATTAGGGAAGTAAACTTTAGTACAAGCCATTACATTTCCTTAGAAAGAAAGCAGAATCTAGGCAAACCCCCTAATGGTTTTAGCATACTATAAAATACATCTGCATTTAGCATCTAACTTGGTTTTGGATACTCTTTCAGCAGCACTACTATGCCAAGTGAGAAATGTGGCAGAACAGGACAACTGAAATTTACAGAGATCACAGAACAAGGAAAGTGTCACTCATCAGCCTTAGAATTTGGAGCAGTTCAATACAACCATGTAAAAGCCAGGCCTCTTCCTGCATGAGAGGAGATGCTTGGCTAGAAACTTAGTTCCCTTCGCAATCTACAGACAGAAGTACAGGCACATCCTGTAATGATGCATATATTGCTGCTGCAACATATACACATATATATCAAATAGATATTTCAAGCATTACATACACAGACTTTTTTTCCTGTCCACAGAAACAATAAGTTGTCACTTTATGTATTAATACAGTTTATATAGGAGGGGTACAAAAAGCTGCTACAACTTTAATAAAAATACAGACTGGAGGAAAAATTTTAGGTACCATTTCAGCTGCATGTTCTTCATTATACACCACACTGCCTACAAATAGAAGTGAGCCCTTAGCTACTTATGCTTAGGAAGTTTTGATACCACCTTTACAACATCCTTACCATTTTTGAAATGTTGTGGAAACACAACCAAGACGTTTCAGGATAAAACAGGGGAAACTTTATTTAACTACATTACATTACTACATTTACTATTACATTACATTAACTGACTTCACATTATCATATTTAATGGCTCAACTGTTAAAAAACCCCAAACTCTTACTTACTATGAACACAAGTCCTCTAAGAAAATTAAGAATAATTTTGAATGCAAGAGCCAGCTTCACCAGTAAAAGCCTTTTCTCAATAGCACAACCTCTTCACTTAAATGTTGTCCATACAGATCTCTTCCAACGACCTCAAACAAGTTAGCTTGTCGATATCTTATCTCACAATTACCTGACTTACTAATATTGCCTAAACCAAAACTTTAATAAAAACAATAGCAAGAATGCCTCATTCACCTGTCACATTCTAAGCCTAATTCAATTCAAATACGCATTCTTCCAACTCTTTTATACTCTGCTTTTTCTTCAGATGTACAACATCCATATTTTGAAAAGACGTCAAAGGCAAGCCTTATTCTGCTTAATGACACCACTTTTACTGATCTGAGTTGTCTCCTTCAGAAAACAGGAAAAAGGATGGCAAGCATACAGGCCGCTAGCAGGAAACGCACCACAAACACTCACCATCGATCTTTTGCATGCAAAAAAAGTCATTTGCAAACTTCTACAGTGTCCTTCCCTCAAGCACTGCTTCGGGCTTTTATTTTCCTGTGAGACGAAAACCAAAGGATTACACACTTAAACGGATCGCAGCAGCTGCTCAGTAAGACATCAGATGAGCTGTACTCGGGATTTTGCCACGGTACGGTGACTCGCGCTATCTTCTGAAATTACCGTTTCTTAACCTCCTTAAAACACGAATTAAAGGGCCCGACAGAGACCTCGGGCAAGGACCCTGCGCGGCCCTCGGGGAACCTTAAGCCCAGGGAGGCGATTGCAACACCAGGGCCGCAAGCCCTCTCCCGGGAGGGCGGCAGCGCTCACCTGCAGGACGCAGGGGCTCTCCAGCAGACACTGCCGCAGGTCCTCCCTCACCCCCCCGCAGGCCTGTCCGTCCTCCTCTTTATCCTCATAGTACTTAGGCATGGTGGAAAGACGGGCTCTACACCTCCCTACGGCCTACCCACACACCACCACCAGCACCGCCCGCCATGCTGGGCGCCCTTAGCCTTACCGCTGCTTCCGGCGGTAGAGAGGAAAAGGCGGAGCGGATCCAGGAAGCAAACCGGGGCGCTTGCGTCGCCGACACTACCGGAAGGCTGCTGGTTCGGGGGGCGGTAGTGGCACCAAGCACCGGGCGAAGCGGGGGTCGGCCGTGGCAGCAGGTGAGGGCCCGTGCCCTTACCGGTCGCTGAGGGACGGGCGGCGCGGTGGTGTGAGCGCGGCTGCTGGCGGGGAAGGAGGGATGTCGGTGCTTCCCACCCGGCACTGGGATGTGGATCCCGCTGGGAGGGCGGCGGCTTTTGCTTGTAGGGTGGTCACGGATGTCGCTTCGGGCGATGCTGGCTGGGCTGGTGTGGGCTGAATAGCGGACGGAGAGACCGGTAATCCTTCTCTTGCCCCTGGCTGCGCGCTCCGGCCTTTCGCCTGCTGTAGAGCCCGTTGGCCTTGACTCGCTTTTGCGATGGGGCCGCAGGGTTGGGGCTGCCTGGCAGGCGGTACTGAAGCGGAGGTGTCTGCTCCACCTTTCCCGCTTTACTGCCGTCCCCAGCAGACGGCAAGGGGACTGTCAGGACATGGCGGGCTCGCCTGAGACTGTCGCAGTTCATACTTGTGCATAGGGTTTGTAACTTGTGCGGCCTGAATGGCCTGATCGTGGTTTTAGTCCTCATTACGTGCTAAGGCGAATCCATCTTTTGAAATTCCTTCTTCAGCGAAATGCTGCCAACTACTTCAGTTAGTTCCCGCAGCCAGGGCAATGGTGTGCTGAGCCCCAGGGATGCCGCAAGGCACACGGCTGGAGCGAAGCGCTACAAATACCTGCGGAGGCTCTTCCACTTCCGACAGATGGACTTCGAGTTTGCTCTTTGGCAGATGCTTTACCTGTTTACTTCACCACAGAGGGTTTATAGGAACTTTCACTACAGAAAACAGACAAAGGACCAATGGGCAAGAGATGATCCTGCTTTCTTAGTACTTCTCAGTATCTGGCTCTGCGGTGAGTGCAAGGGAATTGCATAAAAGAGAGGCATGGAAAGTTTTGGAATATACATTTGTGGTCCTTCTAATAACACACACAAAAGAACCAACCTAGATGGATTATCCTTTAATCAAAGTTGAACAGAAAAAAAATGACCGAACCATTTGGAAATTAAAGTGGGAATTAGAAAATGGAGGAGACAACTAATACTATCTGCTTTTGAATTATTCTCTCTATTGCAACTCATTTCCTATTGCATTTCAAACTATATACAATTCCTTTACAGACAGTAATAATATGCCATGCCATACAGCAACGCTTTACTTAAAAAAGTATGAACACTTGGTTTTTATCTGAACGTTACAGGTACAATGTTGTTTTTGCAGTAAAGGCCCTAGTGAGGTTCTGCATATTACAGAATTAAGCTACAAACAAAGCCTCTTGTGTAGTTTTTAGACTGAACTGCAAGTATGAGTCTTATGATAGTCATCTTCTGTTACACAGTGCATTGCTTTTAGTAATATCATAGAATCATAGAAAAGGTCCTTTCCAACCCTAACTAAAGATCATCTAGTTCCAGCCCCCCTGCCATAAGCAGGGACACCTCACACTAAACCATGCCACCCAATGCTTCATCCAGTCTGGCCTTGAACACTGCCAGGGGTGGAGCACTCACAACCTCCCTGGGCAACCCATTCCAGTGCCTCACCACCCTAATAGGAAAGAATTTCTTCCTTATATCCAATCTAAACCTCTCCTGTTTAAGTTTGAACCCCTTACCCCTTGTCCTGTCACTACAGTCCCTAATGAAGAGTCCCTCCCCAGCATCCCTATAGGCCCCCTTCAGATACTGGAAGGTTGCTATGAGGTCTCCACGCAGCCTTCTCTTCTCCAGGCTGAACAGCCCCAACTCTCTCAGCCTGTCATCAAAACTGTTAATTCTAAAGCAAAAGTATGTATCACCACCCACATGGTTTGGGTTAACAAGGAGCTTTTATAAACCAAAGTATATTGTGTTACAGTTTTGTGTGGCTTTTTTTAAAAGGAGTTTGGGTGGAGCAATAGAATTTGCTGTTATGTTGTTAAGCCCAAGTACAGATGAGTGTTCTCGAATTTGTGAAAGGGATTATATCATGAATAAACAGCCTTATGCTTAGTTTTGGGTGGGAAAAAGATTAGTTGTGGGACTGAAAATCTTGGAGAGAAAAATAAGAAGGAAACTGGATGTTTTGTAACAGTATACTCAAAAAGACATAGTGGTATAAGATCTCATGCTTTCTTTTCCACAGCTAATTTAAATCACCTCATTCTCCTTTCAGTGTCTACTGTAGGCTTTGGATTTGTGCTGGACATGGGTTTTTTTGAAACAATAAAGCTGCTACTTTGGGTTGTATTCATCGATTGTGTAGGTGTTGGCCTCCTGATTGCAACTCTGATGTGGTAAGTAGTGAGGGCTGAAACCTAGTTCAGTATTGCTGATCAGGATCATCCTCTGCTGTTTGCATGACATTTGGTTCTTTGGGGCAACATTATAAACTGTATATTGACTATAGATTGGTTTATGCTGTCATGGTTAATTGTTTCAAAATGTTGCTTTAAAAAAGGATACATGTTCTTCTTTACTGTTATTTCCTGCAGAAGGTGAATGCTCAGAAGGTTTGCATTATGATGAACATTTTGACTTGTTTTCTTTCTTCCTGTGCCAATTAATCTTCAGCAGTAATGCCAAATCAAGACTGTGGTGATCAAAACCAGTATTACTTCATTTCTTATTTTGGTTGAATAGCTTAGGTAATGTAAGCCCAAGGATGACTATATTTAAGCAGGGCAATATACAATTGGCTCATGCTTATTGCTGGAGATTTTAGCTATTTCCACTGTAAGCAATGTTGGTTCTATTTTGTGCATGTTTGCTGGTTGCTGCAAGTTTTAGCCTGTAATATCCAGAGACTTAAAGAAGGGGAGAGCAGTAGGGAGCAAGTTTATAACCTGGGCCTCAGCACGTCATAGATGTGTCCCACACCTGCCAGGGAGCCATGAGACAGTGGAAAGTCACTGTTTCTGGGCTGTGGCAAGGGGAGGGGAACAAAGAAAACATTTTTATTTTACCAAGAACATAAGGAAGTAAGAGCACTTAAAGTTGAGCTCCTAGGAACAGAGCTGACATCTTAAACCAATACCGATCAGAAAAGGGAGAGATTCCTTTCAAACAATAGGAACTCCCATTTGTAATTGCAACATTCAGGATGAAGCACATACCAGAACTGTAGCTGACAGATGAAAGGTCCCTCTGACCTACTCTGTTGTCTTGCCCAGGAACCCATAAATTGCTTGGGGAAGAGCATAGAGTAATTCTTCTCTGCATCCTCCAGTGATTTGTGACTGTGGATGCAGTCTCCTGAGGCAGAAAGACATTCAGCATCTGCTAGTTTTCCTCTGTCCCTTAGTCAGCTTCCTGCAGGCCTGGCTGCCCATCACCTGGCCCCAGTTCGGTTCAGGTCCCTTCTTCCAGTGCAGGATCACTTTGTTTTCAAAAGCTCCCCCATTCCTGGTGAGTCTGAACCCTTCTTGTCTCTCTCCACCTTGCATCCAGGCTCTGCCTCCTTCTGACCCTGCCCTTGGCATAGAAAGTACATCAGAGGAAGCTACCACAAAAGCTCTGTTCTCTTAACTGCTTATTTCTGAGCATGGATTGACTTCTTGTTCCTCTTATAAATGGGATACATTTTCTGATGTCAGCAGAACTTCATCTGGAGAAAACAAAACTCTTAAGGCTTGTTTCTCAGCCTGTCACACCAGGCAGTACACATTCTGTTAGTACTTGTCTTCAAAAACAAGAATGGGCTCACCTTAAGCCTGCTGTCCCTGCCTTCTTTCTGTGCTTGCAGTGCAGTGGTTTTGTGAAGATGAGTTAAGCCATCCCTGTAGGAGGTGTGTTGATTGCGTGTGTACAGCCCAAAGAACTTGTGCCTGCAGTGATAAATTGTAGCACCGATCTGTTTAAAACGAAGCTTTGTTTCTGTATTACCAGGAATGTCTCAGCTGCCTCTTGAATGCAAGGGATGTAATTATAATTTTAACAAAGAACATTTTGGCAATAGCCTGCCCTCGTAATTCTTCTGTGCTTTCTCCCAGATAGTGGAAACTTTGTCAGGGTAGAACTAGGATCACACCTGTCTTACTGTCTCAAACCAATGCTTTGTCAGTCAGCTCTACAGTCACATTAACATTCTCAATTGTCTTCTCATGTAGGTTCATTTCTAATAAGTACTTGGTGAAGCAGCAAAACAGAGACTATGATGTGGAGTGGGGATATGCCTTTGATGTTCATCTGAATGCTTTCTATCCACTTCTAGTCATTTTGCATTTTATCCAGTTGTTTTTCATCAACTGTAAGTAGAATAGTTTGGGTGCTTTGCTTCAGAATTGCGCTGTGTCACAATAGCTGAGAGCAGTTGTCTCTTCCAGATGTCATCATATCTGATTCTGTCATTGGCTATTTTGTTGGGAATACATTATGGCTGATTGCAATTGGCTACTACATCTATGTGACATTCCTAGGATACAGTGGTGAGTAATGGCAGCCTCTTTTCTGTTTGACTAAAAACAAGAGTATGATTTCAGTGTATTAACTTGTAAATTAATACAAGAGACTCAGCTGAGTGTTGAAGTAATTCTGGCTTTGTAGTGAAAAAAGTCTGATAGAAATTTACCAGTCCCTGTCCAGCTGTGTGGATATCTTAACTGAAAAATTGTATTCATTGCCATACAAGCTTCCTGCCTTGTATTAGCTCTTGTAAACCTTGTTCTTCTAGTTCCTGTGTAAATCCAAGTTAAAACATTTGCACTGGATAAAAATTCTGTAGTGAGTTTAAGAGAAAACATTTCCCAGGGTGTTGCCTCTCCCAGTTTCCTCAAGCACTCTCTGATCTGTGATGGTGGTAGGACTAGTAGGGCAGGGATGACAGCAGAATTCGGGCAGAGTGGCACTGTTTTTTTCTTGCTGTCTTTCCCCATGGTCATCCTACATGAAGCACTTTCCTGGAAAGGGCACTGCTTCATATTTGTTCTGGTTTTGTTTCTGTTTCAGCATTGCCCTTTTTGAAGAACACAGCTATTCTTTTGTATCCATTCGCTCTTCTCATCATGCTCTACTTGATCTCCTTGGCATGTGGATGGAACTTCACCAAAATGCTTTGTTCCTTCTATAAGTACAGAGTGAAATAAAACCAGGACTTCATGTATCTAATGTTTATTTTGGTTTCATCTTAGCTGTCTTGACAGGAAAGAAAAGAGCATTTTGTAAATTGTTGTAAATTTTTCTTTATTGTAGATAATTGTGTAAAAAAGTTTGAAGTGTCCTTTTTTTATTAAAATATTTACAACAGTAAACATGTTAGCAATTTTGTTCAAATACTTTTTCAGTACATTCCTAAAACAATGTTACTTGTACATCTTTGTAGCTTAAATTTAACTGCACCAAGTCTATTTAGCATAACTCTTACTGCAGCTATTTTGCACATACTGGCATAAGCTCTACATTATGAGGGTTTTAAGTGACACCAAAAAGCAGTTTTATTGAAGAATAATATTGGAATACCTTGCCTTGGATTGGGTGAATGTATGGATCTCTGTCGTATTGTAATGGTAAAGCAACAGCTGTCTCTAGATACAAAACTGTCCCCTCCTTTAATGAAAGAACTGGAGAACAGGTCTGGTTTTGTGACTACTTCAAATATACATGGACAACTCTGGCACACAGAAGAAACAGTGATGAAAGGCACAATTAACATGACCCATATCAGGTTTCCAAATATAGCAGCAAGTTTTTAAACCATTCTCTATTCTAACAACCACCCTTACACGTGGCAGGTCAATGAACACAGAAGGAAAGTACAAGTTTCATTTGGCTACAAGGGTGGGCTTATGGCAATGCCTGCAACTGCAAGGGCCACAAGGCAAGGGGTATAAACTGACCATCTCAAATGCTACCTTCTGGAAATGGAAGATGACAACTTTCCAAAGCAGTGTTCAGTATGAAACATGAGCA
Source organism: Agapornis roseicollis (assembly GCA_002631895.1). NCBI lineage: Eukaryota > Metazoa > Chordata > Aves > Psittaciformes > Psittacidae > Agapornis > Agapornis roseicollis. Next base: position 113,798 of record NDXB01013632.1, read on the forward strand.
CTAGGATTCAGTTTCCAGAACAACACAAGAATAAACTGGTTACAGTAAGACATAATATTTCAGTACTAGAATTTGATGTCTAAGGAAAAGACTGTATTTATCTTGAAATACCAAATATGCTGGCAGTGCATCTTACAGTACTGTGTGTTTCAGCCACTGTTAAGGCTTGAAGAGAATCATATTTCCCTCTCAGCAGATGCTGAGCAACATTCCCTCTTTAAGAAGGAAAGCACTGATCCATGGAAGGTGAAGGATTCTAGTTAGGACCTGCTCCCATCCCTGCCACTGGCACAAGCTCCTGGCCTTCAGGCAGCTGCAGCCCAACTGCACACCTTTTCCCTAACAGGAATCCTGCACCAGTGATCACCCAGTTCACCTCAGCAGTGAAAATACTTCATATATAGTGCCCCATGGTGCAATATCAGTGAAATCAATGAAGGACATGCGGCTTGTGTACCTCCCCTTTAGGGATATCAAGGTTTGCCCCCTTGAAGAAATACTTCATTGTTCTCAAAATTAAGCTACTTCAAGAGTTCCAGCAGCTAACTGTTTACAGCAGAAATCGGCAAAACCCTTAAGAGGCCACTAAGGTCAGAAAAGTGACACTCAAAGACCAATTTCTTACATCAGCAATCAATGCTTGCCTGAAAACACCAGTCGTTTAATAGCCTTTCAGCATTATGCTGGTGATTGCAAACGTGATAAAAACACAAGGGCTTTTCCCCCTTTCTACTACAGTTACTCACATTAGCTTTTTCAGAATACATAGTTCCTACTAAGAACAAATGTAAAACCTATGGTTAGTTTTTGTCAGGGACCAAGGTTTCTTCTCCCTACCCAAAGACTAAAATAGTATTGTCCAAGTTGGAAGCAAACTACAAATTACTACAATACTTCATCTGGAGCAAATATTTCCAACAAATACCAGAGACTACTGGAATGATAATACACTTAAGGAAAAAAAAACAACCCATGAAGGAAAGATGTTACACAGTTGTTCAGTTTTGCCAACGACCTAATCATACTCCAGCCCATTCAAGGAATTGTGTCTCACATGGGCAAAGTGTACATGGCTTTTCTCTAAACTGACCCAAGGTACTTAAAAGCTGCTTTTGAAACCATTTTTAACTGTACAAGCAGCAATACAACAGAAGAAGCCAGTCTTTCATTGGTCCATCAATCATACATTTATCTGTTGGAATTTTTCTAAGACACCTTCCAGTTAAGAAAAACCGGATGTATCTATAAGAATATTTTCTACAGGTACAAATGCATGGTTGAGATGCCTGCAAAAGCGCAAAGCTCATACAGTGCTTTAGAAACACTCCTTAATTGAAAAATAAAAAGTGCTACTTTGGGATCACATCCTGTTCACATTATTTACAAAGCTTTCAGAAGGACTACCTACTCAATAAGCAGAGCAAGGTCATACCAAGTCTTTTGTGTCTCCTTGCTCCAGAACAACTCTCCTCAGCTTGGAAAAGCCAGAGCTCATACCAGCCAGCCTGCTTGCCATCCAGCATAAGAATAATAATTTGCTCAGATAATGAAGGTTTCTGGTAATGCCTTGGCTTCACAAAGTTCCCTTTTCTGAAGCTTTAACAGCATCAGAGGGAGCCAACAGGAATATAGGATCATAGGATAATGCAGTTTTTCTGAAACACTTTCCATGGTTTGATTAAGATTTAGTGGCCTAGAGGGTATTTGTAAGGCCACAACGAAAATAACTTGAAATTAAATACAGGTAGGAAAAAACCTCCCCACATATCAGGAAATAGGTTTAAGATGCTGAGGAACTATTGTGGTAATACTGTAAGTTACAACTGAGATGTGTAAGAGACACCAGCCCCTCTGGAGCACACCCACCATAAGCAGTGCCCAAGCTGATGACTGCTGAACCAAAGCATTCCATTTCACCGTAACTCCAGGAAGAAGACTTGTACCACTTAACCCAGACTGAAGGACTGGAATTTGAAAGGCAGGAAGCCCAAAGCAGCTGTCTGCAGAAATAAGTTGATAGAAAAAGTTTTCCCTTTTTCTATTTCTCAACAAGATCTCCATGGAAATTTGCAGAACTATCTGATTACACCAGGTCTGAATTTACAAAACATAATTTATATTAACATGGCACATTTATTTAGAGAACATGTAAGTTCAGGAACAGCGTTAGAGCAGCCTGGAGTACTTCCAACTTCTGCTAGGAGGATGTAATAAAAATGCAACAATCTTAAGGAAAAACCCCACATATTTTGCCAAGCACTAGTTATTTTCTTGTCTTTGATAAGTTTCATCTCAACATCTTTGAAAACTAAGTATACTGTTAACCAGAGTCCTACAGTTACTGTGGTCAGGGTTCTATATATTTAAATATATTAGCAATGATTCACCTCAACTAGTGTGAAACATCAAGAACAGCGATGCTTGGAGAATAAGCACACAGCTTTCTTAAATAAGTGGTACCAATAAACTTTTGAACTCATGGAAAAAGATGAGAGTCAGTCTGCAAAACTACTTCTATTAGGAACTGCAGTGTCTAACATATTTCTGGAATCTAAATTGTAATAAATAGCTAGGGTTTGAATTACTTGCATCATTCATTCACAGGCACAGCTGAGAAGAAAGCCTAAATACTTGTTTAGGCATTTGCTAGATAGCATATGATAAAAAGCCATCACATGGCAATACTTTGATGGTACAGCATCATGTATGATAAGCAGGGCTGTGACATCCCAACAGGCTAAATTCACACCCTCTCCATCCACATTCCTAAATCCAAAAATAAACCCTATTTATGAGGCCAGTGCTTAGCTTATGCCCACAGTCTTCATGGGAAAGACAAGCTTCCCAAGTAACATTTTATTTACACCATCCAATGCAATCCAAAAATGTAAGCAAGGCCTGCCTGGTAGCTTTCTACATTTCTTCAAGTTACACAGAAGGTCCTAGCTCTGTGTACAAACCCTGGCTTCCCTGTGTCCCCAGACAACATAGCTAAAATGTAATGGCTACAGTCTGCAGAAGTAGTTAAGCTCTTGAATATCCTGAACTGTCAAAGCTACAACACAATTTTCCAACAAGCCAGAGGAAAAGACAGGTTGGCTCTGTATCCCAGCAGTGATGGCTTGCAGTGCCAGGGAGTCAGATTTAGGCTCCTGTTCTTATAAATACATCATAAAAAAGAGGCCAAATCTGTTAAGTCAAACTTTGATGCTCTAGATAACAACTCAAGAGCCATGCTCTACATCAGGGACACTGCAACAGGTTGTGTGCACCTGTGCCCTGACCACAAACACCTTAAAAGTCTTTTCCAAGCTAAATGGTTCATTGTTGGTGATAATGAAAGGGTTCCTTTTCTGCAGGAAAGACTGGGCCAGCTTTCAAAATGTCAGTTCCAGGAGGTTGGTTCACAGCACAGCAGGGAATCCCTAAGGCAGGTAGATGCCTCCCTCAAGTGTCAATCAGGCACTTTGTTCCTATTTAAAGAGAGGAATTTCTGCTCTTCTTCCTGACCGTTCTAAATGGGTACTTTAATTTTTGCCACAGCTGTGTCCTTATACATAAGCACCTAAGCTGAAGGACTTTTTAAGAGCAGTGGCATCATTAGTACTGCAACAGTTCCACTCTGGATCTAATCCAAATCACTTTCTGTTCCTGCCCAAGTATCTGATCCATTTAACATCACTGTTGTTTCCCTTGAAACAGAAAGGCAGGGTACTAATTTGAGGCCAAATTCAGATCCTGTTACAAGTCAGTGGGAATTACAACACTGATCAATAAAGGAGTCAAACTGAAACCTCATTCTTGAACAATGGAAGAAAATAAACCGTAACTACTCACTGTAATGAGTATGTAATGTATCTAAAATACACACTGAGGTAACAACTTCTTAAAAGGAGACCTCTGTAGATCAAGTGTATCTAACTCCTATTAATTCTTTTGATCAAAGTTGACCTCTGTCATTCCAAAGCAAAGCCGGAGAATGATTTTCTTGTTTGAGTACAGAAAATGAACTTGTCCAGGCTAGGAAATGTCTACAAAGATTTTTAGAAAGAACTGTTTGGAATTGAAAAAATTCTTCTAAAATGCAATGGATTCAATCTAAAATCACTGCAGATTTTGTACATAATATGAAACAAGACATTTCAGCATGCTTTTCATGTGGCTACAAACTGTACATAGTGGAAATTCATAGCCCCAAAGAAAAATGCTCTTTGGAGCTCTGTTAATGCCTCTGAACATCATTCACATTCTGTGTACAAAACTACGTAATTTAGAAACTTAATCTAGGGGTTTTTTAAACATGGCAGTATAGTTGAAATATGGTATTAATTTATGTTTGCATCTCCAAAGGAAAATGTAGAAAGATAACTTAAACTAGAGAATTCATAAAAAAACTATATCAATTTAAAATTTTACTGCATAAAAATATGTACTTTTCAAATTATTTTAATAAATTAAATATCCCTAACATTTTTAATATATATCCCTGACAGTCTATAAAAGAGGGTTCTTGTCATAGAAAATAAATGGAACTCCGAAAGTACCCCCTTCATAAAACATATTTAACAATAATTATATTTTTTTTCTTCTTCTTCAAGGAATGTAACAATATGTACAACTTCTCTATAGTACTATACTATCAAAATAGTACAGGTTAAGCATAGCAGGGCTCTGTAACCATAGGATGGTAAAGTCACATTAAAGTGGAGGACAACTTCGGCCTCAGACGAACATTATCGGAGCATCAGTTTCTGGATGGATCAGGTAAGATGGGGTCAATACAATCTTCTCTTCTACAGTAGATTTCACAAGAGGTAGAGTTCAAGTGAAAATGAAAGAAATTTTGAATAAGGTGCATGCTCAGTATTTTCAATTTGTGACTTGTTAAGGATGTCAGATTTTATTGGAAAAGGTTAAGGATTCTTTCTCTTTCCTCTAAAGCAGATTTCTGTGATCAGTTTGTAATCTTTTTAATATGAATCTGAAATAGAGAATCAGAAAAAAAACAAAGTCATGTTTTAGGGTATTATATTTCTCAGTAATAAGAGATAATTGCTTCACCATTAGCCAAAATTTTTAGCTTCAAAATGGAATGAAGAAATCTCACATTTGTGAATTTCCCTTTTAAAAGGTTATACCATCTCTCACCTCATTCAGAATCACCCAAACTGCTGAATTCTGTATCACTGAAAGCCGGAATGATGAAATAGGGTTTAGGCTGGGGTCAACTGTTCCTTCAGCTACACCATTTTCAAATTTCCCTGCAAAAGAAGGTAAAATATCTCTTCAGTTAACTCCTGTCCAACAAACTAAAGTACGAAAGCTGTGCCCCTAAAAATGTACTTTTAATATCACGATTCAGGAGAAACCTGCTGCTGATGACCATGGGGTTGACTGGTATCATTCTCAAAACAATTTTGATACTGGATTCAGCTTTGCAGCATCAAACAAGATAGGCCACAAAAATGATCACAGGGCTGGAACACCTCTCCTATAAGGAAAGGCTGAGAGAATTGGGGTTCCTCGCACTGAAGAAAGGAAGGCTCTGGGGATACCTTATTGAGGCCTTTCAGTACTTAAAAGGGGCTTGTAAGAAAGATGGGGAGAGACATTTTAGCAGGGCCTGTTGTGATAGGATGAGGGGTGATGGTTTTAAACCAAAAGAGGGATGATTCAGGCTGGATGTGAGGAAAAAATGTTTTACAGTGAAGGTGGTAAAACACTGGAGCAGGTTGCGCAGATGGTGACAGGTATGCCATCCCTAAAGACATTCAAGGCCAGGCTGGATGTGGTTCTGGACAACCTGACCTGGTTGAAGATGCTCCTGCTCATTGCAGGGGAGTTAGAGGAGATTACCTTTGAAGGTCCCTTCCAACCCAAACAATTCCGTGATTCTAAGATGGTGCACATAATTTGAGCCTACCGATCCAAACAGGATTACATATAAGAATAAAAAACCTTGGAAATGTCTAAGAGTAGGAGCATCCAAAAAGATTTTGGCACAGATTTTAATATAATTTTATGGAGATAAACATGAAGCCTCTGGCTTATGTGCTTTCAGGAAGGTTTATATGTTTTAAGGACAAGGGATATCATTTATGCTCTGCTTGATGTACTCCTATTTAGAGGATCTTCAATTATATTTGTGATAGGAAAAGGTAACAGGTTAAAACTTAAACAGGGGGAGTTTAGATTGGATATAAGGAAGAAATTCTTTCCTGTTAGGGTGGTGAGATGCTGGAATGGGTTGCTCAGGGAGGTTGTGAGTGCTCCATCCCTGGCAGTGTTCAAGGCCAGGCTGGATGAAGNCCCTGGCAGTAGGCCAGGCTGGATGAAGCATTGGGTGACATGGTTTAGTGTGAGGTGTCCCTGCTTGTGGCAGGGGGGTTGGAACTTGATGATCTTAAGGTCCTTTCCCACCCTAACTATTCTATGATTCTACGATATTAGGAGGAAAAAGAATCCCATTTAAAAGCCCACTTAGACTTTACACTTAGAACACAGACAGAACAACTGCTATTCACTAAGATGAAAAAACTTGCTCTCACTCTTAACAGGAATACCCAACCTATGTCCAGCAATTAAATACAACCCAGAAGTAAAATTTTGTGTCCTTTACAACAGGTATCCTCACACTCTCTCCAATAGCCACTTGGTCATGGATATGCCCATCTCATCACATGGCAAGACAGCTGTAGGGTGGGTTCAAACCCAGGCCAAGCACATAGCTCACATGGAGGCACTTGCGCCATCACAGGACAGGAGAGGAGATCTTGCACAGCCTGGAAATGCCTCTACAATAATCTTGGTGATTGACCCTGACAGAGAAGTTAGATGCAGCTGCACTACAACTCAGGGTCACACTACATCTTTGTTTAGCACATCAGTCTCAAAAAACAAGTATTGGGAACAATATTAAGTAAAGCCTAAGAGTCATGGACCCAAAACCAAACTATCAAAACTCAGTTTTAGGTTTGGCTTGGTCTTAATGAAAACGTCTTAACTGCTGCAGTAGCAACAACACAGATTTTTTTCTACTGGGACGTACCTATCCTAAAGTAGCCATCCTCCAAACGTTTGTCTTTGGTTTCTTTGCTTAATACCAGTTCTTCATTCTAGAACAAGAAAGCATAAATAAGATCATTTATTCTGACATAGGACTTTACCAGGGAAAGACAAATGTGTGTGCATTCTTGTTATATATTTGGCATCCATCTTTTCTAAATAATTATGAACCAACCTAGGATAATTATTGATAGCCTTAGACAAGCCAATACGAAGAAAGAAAAAGCAGGGTTTCAGGACTAAGTGGTATTTGGCTTCAAAGTGGAAAAAAGAAGTACTTCAAGCGCCCCACATAACTTGCATGGTAACTGTCATGTGAGCAGAATACAGAGCAGACACCAGCAGACACAGCATAAAGAAAAGCAAAAGCAGGATCTTGCTGCCTTTTCTTTTGGCTGAGCCAGAGATTTCTCTCAGAACAAATGAAACTTACAGCTTACTTTTTGATGTAAGAATTTGGGTGATATGAAAAGCCATCACCCTAGGAAGGGAAGCATTGCAATTATTGCTGCCTCTCTAAAAAAGGATGGCTATCAATAAACTTCTTTAATAAGCACAGAAAAATTAAATTGCAGACCAGAGCTTCAAGAACAGCTGGAAAATTACAACCAGAATCACATGATCCCATCCTAAAAGACCCACAATAAGAATTTGCTATGAAGCAATTAAAAATGTTTGACAAAACGGAGATTAAATCCATCAGCTTTTATTTTATTTTGGTTTTTATTTTACATTTTATTTTATTTTATTTTTTATTAGTTCCTACCTTTAAGGGAGGCTGCTGAAAAAGCAATGGGGTTTTTTGGTTTCAGGAGGGCACTGTGAGGTGTTGTGGTTTTGTGGACTTTTTGATGGTTTGGGTTGGGTTTGGAATTTGGGTTTTGTTGGGGTTTTGAGGGTTTTGCCTGAGTCCCAGACAAATCCAGGCTGGGGACATTCTGGTTTCTAAGGGTTTTTGTTTTTCTGAATTCTGCTTATGGAGGATTAGGGCTGAAGTACCTGAACAGGCTTCCAGCTCTTCTGAAGTCTATGGTGGAGAAATAGTTCTCTTAGGAGGGTACCTATCATTCGGCAACCATTGTCCCCATATTGGTGACATTATCTGCTGACACCAATGGCTTAGGAAGAGGCCAGATGCAGAATTTCCTGTTTACTTCCTCACAAATTGTGTCAATAGCAACAGAAGCTCAGTAGCATTCTGTTCTTGAGGGATGCTCTGGTTTGAAGAACATTTCACAGTTGAGCGTAGCCCAAAACAAGAGATGCTTGGTGCACATTTTTTTCTCATGACCGTGTGCATTCTTGTGGTATTTTGGGCCCACATGAAGTGAGAGCTGCTGCTGGCTTTGTGGTTGAATATATTTCTACAAATCTTGAGAAACAAAACTTAAAAATATTTTAATATGCTATAATATCCAATAATATAATATCCCACATATCATGTTGTATAATTAGAATCAAACAGACAAATTTCTTTTTAGGGGTGGGGTGGTTGGAATTTCCTAGTTTTGCACATTCCTAAGGAATGCAGACTGCAAGACTGGAGAAGTGAAGTCTTCCATGTTCATTTACTTTTCAGCATATGGTTATTTAAGGCAAAATACCTACAACAAGGTGTATAGGAGAAGAGAGGATTACTTTGCTATTTAACAGTAAATAAAACTTGACTAAAATAATACCTTATTCCTCTCACAAAGTTTTGTGATATACATGGTTAGCTACGATATCTAGTTGAAGAAAAAGAACCCATAGCATCTGGCTTCCATCAAGAATATACTTTAGATAGTGTAGTGCCCTCCCAAGCAAAAACTCAGAGTGAGTTATGGAAAAAAAAATCAATAATCAGTAATCAAAAGAAAGAAACACATTTGGTTTAAGAGAACAGCTATGTCAGCATCTAGTATGGTTTGGATGTGTGCCAATTCCCAATCCAAGGCCTTTCTATTGTCAAAACGCAGAGTGACTTATCTTTGCGTTTTCTAGAACACACAGGAGAGGAGAGGTTGTTGGTTTAGGGGTTTTTGTAATAGTAGCAGAATTTTAAGAGAATAAGATTTCCCATCTCCAAATTACCAATGGCGCTTGTAGCAGACTTCATCTTGAACGAACATCTGAACAGTTACAATAGTTTTCTGTACATAGATCCAGTTAAAAAAAAATACGAGAGCATCAGAGCATCAAGGTCCTACAGTTAAAAAAAGTAGTATTCATGTCTCACCCTGTTAAAAACATCAATAAAATTAGGAGGTTTTGCTTTTTTCTTAGAATGGACAAGACAAATCAGTAAATTCATACCTGAAAAGGTAAAACTTCGACAGTAGTGTTCAGAAGTATGTCTCCTGGGTGTTCTGGATTGCCACTGTGAAACAAGTACCTGCAAATGAAAAGAAAAAGGTAAAGCACTCTACATACATCAGTCAGAATTAGCTAAGTTACTGTCTTAAATGTTAATCACCACATTACAGATGTTACAGTGCCAAACGTAGCTTTTATTCTGCACCTACAACAGCTGGCAATAAGAAATGAAAGATGGTTTCACGTAGTGCCATAACTGAAAGGGCTGAAGTTCTGCACTTCTAAAGATTAGCTGGGCAATATTTTACTTAGAAAGGTAGTTGTAGTCATTACTGCCTGGCAAGCACTGCTACCACCCCAAGTGGGAGCCCTGCCTTCCGTCAGCCTCTCCCCACCACTGCCCAACACACTGCACCCCTCTTTATGCTCATAGGATGAACTCTGCAGAAACGTTCTGAACCAGTTTTGGGAATGCATCCAAGTCAACATTTCGCCAGGCTACTTTCCCACAAAGACCAGCTCACCACCCTGTTTCTCTGCACAGTCTCATTAATGCCTATGCCAGGAATTCCCTGCCCATATTCACACCCTTAATGCTACCTAAATTCAAACTTCTATTCCAAAGATGACTTATTTCTTAAAAAAACCCAAACCCATATGATTTTTGTGCATATGTACACAGAAAAGGACTTTTTATATACACCTGTACAAAGTTCCCATTACCCTCATTCATTTAATGAAAACTACAATTTTTCTTTTCTTATAGGACATAATAAGCATGTTTAAAACTGTACCCAAACCATCCTTATACATTACAAGCAATGAAGCATTGAAACTCTATCTGCCCACTCTCAAACAGCTTTTGCAATAGTGTGCATGTATAAATAATGTTACAAAAGACAGTTTAATTTCCCTTCCTTTATATAAGGCACAAACTTCATATTCTTGTGAATATGTATTATGTAAACAAGTAACAACTTTTTTTTACCACTAGGTGGTATCAACGCTTGAAAAATAGATCATCACTTACCGTTTTTTCCAGTAGACCACAGTTTATTCAGATTCTGTCAAAAACTACCTAGATATCACACCTACTCAGATGTCACTTTTAACAAGCCTATTTTACTTCTAATACGTGTAAATGAATATGTAAAAATCTATCAACACATTTCAAACCTGTCTTCAATTGGAACTTGGAAAAATTATCAGGAAGCACCATCTTCGACATTAAAGACATCTCCAGCCAGGGGCAAAATTAGTTCAGAAATAATCACTTGATTGAAATTACAAACATTAGCTCAATTTGCAATTTATCAAGACATAATTGGAGATGTAAATTCCAGTTTGTCTTTATCCAATACGTTGAAGCCAGGTACGTACTTGCCATTAATCCACACTCCACAGCTACAAGACAGGAAAACAGCGTGCTCGGACCCTGAATTAGAAATGTCTGCGGTCCCAAAATGATAGAAGTAATCAAAAAAATACACATACATATTTTTTTTTATTAACTCAGAAAAGGAGTAAAAGCACACGCTGTGATACAAGAAAGCTACAGTGATTCCTATTGCACTGCTTTCAGCAGAACTGCACAACAAAACAGGATCCAGTCAGCTTCCGCATTGTACATGCTTCAAGAAAACCAATTTCCCCACTGTAGTTTCCCGGAAAGGTTAGTCAGTTCTGAAGCGCACAAGCCCCCTAACACATCTACATTTCTTCCAAGAAAAATCTTGTGACTTTTTCTAAATATCAAAAACAAAAGCAACCAAACCCAAACCTGAAGACTTTCTGATCCTTTCTAAGAAAACGCCTTTACTGGATGTTTCAGTAATAAGCAGAACAAAACTCTTGGCAAAGCTGACGAGAAGCTAAAAGCATATTCTGCAGTCTTTTTCCTAGCAGATGTAACCTGCCATCTTCAGTTTGCCAGACACCCTCATCATTGCTGGGGATTTTTCTCTTGAAAACACTGAACATTCTAAGGAGGTTTATTTTAAAATGTGATTAAGCACACATACCTGAGGCGCTGCCATCAAACGCTCCAACCAAACCACAGGCACGCTTCTTTGCCTTAGTGCTTACTAGTTCACAAATCTTATTTCTGAGAAGACACACCTAAAAAGCCACAAAGAAACTCCTTGTGTTCTGGCATCAGTGAGCTCTCAATGAACACCGATGGCTTTGGGATGTCTGGGTGGGATTTTTGGAGGGAGGCAGGTCGTGCTGGTAGATTCTTTTCTTGTTTGCTTGTGATTTTTTGGTATGTGTGTTTGTTATTTATTTTGGGAGTCGTTTCTTCGTTTTTAAAAACAACCCTGCAGCCATAGGCAACCACTTCTCCTACTGTGCCATCAGCTTCTGAAACTGGAGTGGGGTTTCCTCATCCCAGCAGGTATCACTCCATTTAGGGCAATGCACTCCAAAGTTGGCAGAATTTGCAGAAGGAATTCATAAATCTGATTGTCAGCTTTGCATCTAATCAAACCTGCCACTTTAATATGTTTTCTATCGCTATCCATCTACCCATATGAACACACATGTATGTGTCACATCATTGAAAATTATGTTTCAAAAGGAAGGGATATTTTTGTATCTGAACCTTGCTTGAACTCTTGACAGAGAGCACCTACTTAGACATAAAAGGTTAAACAGATTAACAACAGAAGTATGAATACACGCACTCAGTCAACTCACATCTATCATGAATCTTTTTGCTTAGAAATAACATCTACAAGTTAGAAAATTTCATTTGACATGAAATTTAACTTACAAACAGATGATTCTACAGCTCCTACAGTAAGAGTCATTAGCTATTCTTTCGTAAAATCTGCTTTCCTGACATACTGATAGATCACAGGCTTTCAAGGTTTTCAGGCTATGACAGGTACTTATCAATACAGATACTGAAAGACTCGGAAGCAGCTGTGCTTTTATCTGCCAAATTATTCTGACATCTGTCCCAGGATTTACACGTGACAGTCCATGTAAACACTAAAAATATGGGGTTTTTCTTTCTAGTTAACTGACGTTTTCCTTGGAATGGTATCACTAAGATATCCTTGCCTATCTGCTGCTTACACATAACACCTTCTGCACCATTCCTTCAAATTAAAATTCTGAAGGCCACAGACCCCTAAACACAGTAATCTGGAACAAACACAAATTCACCCAAAGTTAAAAAAAAAATACTACCTTATGGAATATTAGTACACAGCTTTCTTTAATGACAAAATAGAAACATGGACACATATGGACATATTCAATGGAAGTCATCAGAGAAAAGTAACTCCAAATTATGACTGGTAGATGAAGTACTGAGGTATCTGAGCCTTAGGGAACCTTTTCTTCTGGCAGTATCCTTTTCAAGAGTTACAGGTCAAAGACAATAACTAGCTACTGTAGGTATTTAAGAACAGAGACAACCTCCTGTCTGCCAGAAGTTACTGAAACTTACTTACACACGTTGCTCGTGACTTCAGTGTAGTATAAGAGTAATAGAGAATGCTAGGTAAGAACACCTCATGTGGCACAAAAAAAAACCCCAAACAACCCCACAAAATTTAAAGAGCACTGAAGGCTTAGTAAAAATAAAACAAACAAAAAAAAAAAACAACAAAACAAAACCAAAAAAAAACAAGCAACAAAAAACTCAAATAAAACGGAGCAAAGCTGCACATTTTCATGTTCAGTTGTGAGTATTTACCCAAGTTGAGGGTTTGACTTCTTTCTATGAAACGATACACCTACAAAATCAAGACAGCTGGAGGGTAAAATCCAACAACAAATACTAAGCTGAAACAAATAGTCACCCTAACACACCAAGGGAGGGGAGGGGAGGGGAAAGGCATGATTATCATTAATACGCTGTTGAAAGATATTATTAGCTTGCCAATGCAGTAAACTATTACAGTACTGTAAGAGCTTACACTCAGATTCAAAACTCCCCCAGCTAAAGCACATGGAAAGATTCTCATCTTTTGTAACGTTCCCCCAAGTATTTGTATAAAATAATACAAATATTACTAATCTGCACTGTTAACTTTAATATTCTTTTTTGAATAGCTAAATTTTTCCAACACCTATACTTGCAAAAAAAAAAAAACAAACCCAAAAAAGCCCATTACGCATGCCTCTTTACCTTCCTCCTGTTTTGCTTATGAAGAGAATGCATCTCTCCTTTCCCTCACATCAAAGCATATTTAGGCCCAGAAAGCTGTTAATCTTTTTATTCGCTATTTAGTTTTCTTTCAGCCATTAAAAAAAAAAATAAATCTGCCTTGCTGTCTTTTATATTTTATTTAAATAAACAGAAGTGCTAATGATTTTTATAATATATATAAAGTGTGATACTATGCTTTTGCTATTTTGTTTAGAAGAGAAAACAATAACTTTATCAGTAGATCGTCAGCTTTCTGAAAGGAAGTAACATACAGAAATTCTTTAAAAAGCACTATTCACATCCACTGTCAATGTATTTTGGTTTTGTTTTGAAGGAAACAAAAGACTTCTCACTCAATGCTGAACAAATACTCTAAGAATCTATTTATGAATGCATAAACTCTGTAAACATCGGNCATCAAAGCATATTTAGGCCCAGAAAGCTGTTAATCTTTTTATTCGCTATTTAGTTTTCTTTCAGCCATTAAAAAAAAAAATAAATCTGCCTTGCTGTCTTTTATATTTTATTTAAATAAACAGAAGTGCTAATGATTTTTATAATATATATAAAGTGTGATACTATGCTTTTGCTATTTTGTTTAGAAGAGAAAACAATAACTTTATCAGTAGACTGTCAGCTTTCTGAAAGGAAGTAACATACAGAAATTCTTTAAAAAGCACTATTCACATCCACTGTCAATGTATTTTGGTTTTGTTTTGAAGGAAACAAAAGACTTCTCACTCAATGCTGAACAAATACTCTAAGAATCTATTTATGAATGCATAAACTCTGTAAACATCAGGAATCTAATCATTTTCTCTACCTACCCTCCTTATGTCTCTCTCTTTAGCAATCTGATGTATTTTAGTACATCCCATTTTCAGAAAAGGAAAAGAGGTAGGAAGAAAGCAGAGAGGAAATGTTTCCTTTCATGTTTGAGCACATTATCCATAGCAACACGCAGAGTAACAGTTTTTAATTCTGCACATTTCTATAAAAGCAGCATTCAGTCAGCAAATTTTTGCCTCTACAGATGCCATCATCCACTTCAAGAGTCACTATGCATCAATTCTATCCAGTAGTTTTGATCACTGGATGCAAATGTGCTAAAAGAAATCTAATCTACCTCCTCCCTCTCATTTTCCCAGAGTTCTCATTAGGAAATGTTATTTTACTGTCACTGGAAACTGGTATTAGCCATGCATTATTTCCTTATGCAAAATACAGAGGATGAATAAGTTCTTTTCACTCTCTAGCGCTCAGTTTCTTCTCCTACCCCCTACGCCTCTTCACCACTCTTCTGCAGAAACTGCTTACACTTCAAAAAAAAGAAAAAAAGAAAAAAAAAAAGGAAAAATAAAAAGAAAAAAAGCAGCCTTAGGTCCTCGAGTCTATTAACTCCCATGCAAAACGCCTGGTACCATTTCATTTCCTCTGCCAGAAGCAGCCAGTCTAACTGTCTATATATAAACTGAGTTGCACATTTGTGAGCCGTGAGGGATGAATTCACTGTTTTCACATGAAGTCCCAAACCAGCACACCAAAAGGAGTGAACTTGCTCACGTCTGTAAAAGGACCACAGAGGTAGCCTGATGGTGGGAATTTGGGGAACGGTTTGAGTCTTCTTGTTATCCAACACACAACTAAGAAATGAGTTTTCTCACACCACTTTGAAAGTCAACCTAAATAATCTGATAAGGTTACCCATACCATTTCCTAACTTTCTTCAACTGTGCAATATGAGGAGAAGGCATTTAGCTGGGTAAAAAAATCTCATTCCCAGGTCTACCCTTGCTTTCTATTTCCCAGTGAGGACTATAAGATCAGCTTTCTAAACCTGCACTCTACTCTCTAGAACATACACACGTCAACTGTAATAGAAAAGAGTCTGGAATTAAATTAATTTTATCTTTTTAATTCTTCATTTTGGAGGTAGTTTAGGGTTTTTGGTGTTTTGTGATTGGGTTTTGCTTATTTGTTTTTTGTTGTTGTTGTTGTTCAGTTGTTTTTTAAGGGAAGGGCTGCTCTCTGTCCTGAAATGTCCGCTCTTTAAAGAATTTACTCATTTTGCCACTGCATCAGTATTCGTTAAATGGTCCTTATGTTCTTTCACAAGGTTATTTCTGCTGAATTTTTAATCCAGTGAAATGTAGAAACACTTTTGTTGTTGCTAGTTTTTCTGTATTGTTTTGGGTTTTTTCTTTGGCTTGTTTGGGTATTTTTAGTACACACATAAACATGTTTTTTCCCCCAGTTTAATTCTCCAAAGGCACAGATGATAACTCCATTCAGTTTTCTTAAACATGGCATTTGCCACCCTTTGAGATCACACTTGGGTATGAGACCTCGTCACAGACTGGCAAAATGGAATTATGACATCTCAGAGACTCAAGCCCTTCTGGAAATCAGGTGAAGTATTTTAGGGTATCTCAAGTGGCCTTAGACTTCTCATGTTTAGGTAGCAGCATTAAGACTCCAAGATTTCTGACTAAGAAACCCAGGAACACTGCCAAATATACAAATCTTGAATATTAGTACCATTAAGGAGGAAGCAGCATGTCCTTGGCTCAGGCTTCTTTTCTTTTGTCTCTGATCCATATTTCAGGTTTTTTCATCTTTTTCATATGAAGTTCTTGCCTCATTGTTATGGGCAGAGTTCCATGCCCGGAGCGGAGCAAACAGCGTAAGTGACTGGAAACCTGCCTGCCAAATCCCTGTTGTCAGTGCATCCAGCTGAGGATTTTCTACTCATTAGTACAGCAGCTTATATAAACACAGAAAACAGAATCCCCAAATTCTCTTTTTTTCTTTAATATATAAACTATGATTATTATCCCACCTGAAACATACTGACAAACACCAAAACATTTAATGAGACTTCCACATATTTCCTGTCAACTGACACCACCATTAAAGCTTAATAAAATGAAGATGCTGTTAAACTTTAATAACTGTATTATATCTTTAAAATCAGAACAAAGACTATTTCTAAACCATACACTCTGTGTGTTTGTGCATGTATGTGGTTCTTCAGCTAAAATTGCCCTAGAAATGTTAAACGTGTTGTGCTGTACTGAAGCAGTTTCTATATTCAACAGTGATATGAACAAAGAACAGCTTATGCATTATTCCTTTACTAGTTATTCCTCCACTAATCTAAAATCCAACCAATTTTGCAGTTCCCTAGGTTTTAAGTGGTTATTACTGCAAAAGCAAATTATGAAACAGTTCCACGTCACTGTCTGGTTTGGAAAGCGGCTAGAAAGTTTCGCTGTGTAATGCATTTGCTCTTGTGTATCTTCCCGCAGGAGGACTTGCCTCCCACAGGCAGATAATTAAGTATATTTTACATACATACATGTCCAACTGCTATGATACTTTTTTGATAAATTTTTTATTCTTAAAAAAATTAAATTCCTTTTAAATTTTCACTGCGAGGGAACCTGTTTCAACAGCTGCATTCATTTTCCTTTACAACGAAGTGGCAGTAATAACAGGCAAACAACTGTCACTTTTTACGTGGGTATCTTTCAACACTGTCACAGTGATTTCAAAGCAGACAAAATAATGTACATGTTTAGTTACCAGGAGCCCAACAAGATACTCTTCACACTCAACACAATGATTTTCCAGCTTAAGTCTATTATTTATTTCTTGCATGATTAGTAATTCTACGCTGTGAGCAGATGCCACAGGAAATAAGTGTGAGCTAACATCACATGTTCCCTGGGATTCCAGGGTCAGCAATATGAAAAATTGAGTGATTAATCTGAAACACTGCACATTCAGTATCTATGCCAGGATCAGAACACAAAGTAGTAAACATAATCTACAAGCTGATTTGTCAAAGTATTAAGATTTCATTTTAAAGCTGAAATTCCAGTCAGCAAGTTCTACCTCATGAAATCACTTTATTAATGTCACATTAGGATGACTACTGAATAAGTTGCCAAAAGAAGAACCCAACTATGGGGCAGCTACAGAGCTAAGAGCAGCGTTGGGACTGAGAGGATAAAAAAACCCCAAAATCAAACACAACCATAAGCCAAATTCCCATCCCCAAACCCAAACTCCGCCAATCCTTTCGAAAATATTAAAAGTAACACTACTAAGCAGTTACAGACAAGAAAGAATAACCCTCATATTTTAAAAATACAAAGCAAATTTATATGTGTGTGTGTATATATATATATATATACACAAGCACCCCTGTGAAGCTGAGATAGGTTTTGATGGATTTATTTTCAGTACAAAATACATCCTCACCTTTTCCTGCACCTTTTCAAAACCTATTTAATAAAGATCAGCATTTGATAGCAATTTATACTGAAATAAATCTGAATCCCTTTCTATAAATTCCTATTATAAATTATAAATTCCTATTCTAAATGATAAATCCCTTTCTAAATTCCTATTGCAGAAAAGCTGACAAGTGTAAACATAATCTAATTAAAACAACCACTGGTTATGTGCTTCCAAAGGCTTCCTTAATGTAATTAGTGTACATCTTCTCTGAAAACCATGCCTGATTTGTATCAATCACATCTATAGAGAGGACTTTGAAACTTAGGCAGTCAAAAAAGAGGTGGTTGTGATGATGATGGACATGAGCATCACTTAAGTGCTGCAACAGAAGGTCTTTCTTGGATTCAGGGATGTGCTCTTTTGTTTTGGTTTTTATTTTGGTTTGGTTTTGTTCGGGTTTTTTGTTTTTAAACCAGGATCACATTCAAAGTTTATTGATCTCTATTCAAGACCCATTACTCGTTCACCAACATTTTAGAGCTTCCTACATACAAAAAGCCCTCAAAGCAACTTCTGAAGTCAAGAGCTCTTCAGAATGAGCTGATAGGGCACAATACTCACTGCCATCTTTGAAAAAAGAGTAACTAGTGAAGAAAAGAAGTATCTTGAATCTGTTATTTATAGAGAGGAAAATGAAGTTACACTCAGTACTAGCATTAAAGTAATAATAATGTATGCTTCATAAAGAAATTCTCAAATACAACTGTCCGTTTTAATAATTAAATATGTGCAGACCAAAATAGCAAAGTGGATTTCAATAATTATGTAACAAGTTAAAGGAGCAGAAATTCACTATTTCTTATCTTTACAATGCAGGCTGATTTGAGCATGTAGAAAAGAGTCCATTCATTGATTTAAAAACAACAACAAAACCAAACCAACAACCAACCAAACAAAACCCCCATCAAACAAACACCTCATCCTTCAACAGTGCCGTGCAATTTGTTTTAAGAGGAAAGTCGGTGGATCTACTTTTACTCTCAAGAATATACTGCTGAGAGGTACATGTGTTCTTATTCCAAAAATGAGATCCTAGCTTACAATTAAGGGACATCAGTGTTGTGGCTGGAGATGTTTCGCTTGTTAAAAACCCCTACAGAGGTTCAGTAGAAGAACTGTTACTAAACTGAGCATTTGACAATTTCAATTTACACATACCTCCAGGTACGGTTTAGAACAAGCATCATCTATTTGACTGCTCAATATTCAGCAGGGATCCGGCAACCAGATCTTACACAAAATAGCCACAAATGTTCCCTTCTACTTAGCAAATGGGCTCCGTTCTCACTTTTAAACTATTAAGAGATCCTTGCCAGTGTTACCCCAACAATATTTTCAGATCTCAAGAATGAAATACTTAAGGACTTAATGAAAGGTAATTATTGAACTCTTATACTCAGCAGAAAATTTAAATTCAGTTCAGCAAAGCATGTGGCATGGAAAAACAAACCATAGGAACAAGTTAGTGCTCTGTTACAGTGTAACAGACCTCCCATTCAGTCAGAGTTTGGTCAGTATTTCCATTAAATACTTGTTTATTCAGAATTTATTATGGGAGTTATTATACAGCTACACGCAAACTGACTTGGGCAGACAAAATTTTCTATAACTTCTATGACCTTCTCTATTATTTAAAGAAGGAAACACCCGTTTCATCCCTTCACAAACACAAGATGGCTCTCAATAATGTATTTTCTACTCTTAATTCCCATAGTTAGATACATGTCCCCACCAGTAAGTCTTCCTAATGCTCAGTCCACTTTCCCTTTTCTGTGTTTCAACTAACAGGTCACAGCTTTATTTTTGACTGCCTCAGCAAGCACCCTTGAAATATCAGGCAACACCACTGCTCCACTTGACCTTCACCTACCAAAATCGGCGGCTGCAGCTAAGCAGATAAACAAAACCAAGTCCTCAACAATTTGAAATTCCATCTGTAGCCCTCCCTAATCAGCCATTGACTTCAGAAGGGCAAAATAAGGCTTTTTTGGAGGACTCTGTGGCAACAGAAACTAAAATCATAACAAAACTTTTAAAGTGCTTGCAGTCCAAACAGTGTTAAACTTAAATCTGAACAGGGAGCATCACTCTAATTGGTGGATTTCCTTTGGGAAGCAACAGGATACAAGATGTTTCTTTTCTTCTAAAACTAAAATGCATTGATTCAATAAATAACAGCAACAACACAAAAATCATATCCTCCTCTACTGCAGGGACTGTTTACACAGCAGATAGATGCAACTACCTTAGGCTTAGATTAAATTTTCCAGGGCACAGTAACGAACATTCTCTTCCCACCTTTATGCACACATAATAACTACTCACTCATTCCCTCAACCCTCTCGCCATTAAGGAAATACATATCAAAAAAGATTGTTTTCAGGCCTGTGCACACCATTTTGAATAACAGTGCTGCTCTATGATACTTGCGAGCAGTGCTCTTCAAAATTGCCATTGTGCACTTGACTCATCCTAATCCACCTAAGATTAACATTTGCTGCTTAAAGTTACACTATTCATAACATAGATGCATATAATATTTATAAAAGTAATCAAGAAGTCAGAAAACAACCACCAAGCAATGGAGCAGAAAAAGAAAACAAACACACAAATAGGACATTTACTTCATAAGTTTGAAGGGGAACATTTGATCTAAAAGAAATCAATGAATTCATACATCTGAGTTGAAAAATGTAGTTTTTCAACTATTGGCACAGGATAAAAAAAACATTCTGCCATGAATCCAAGGAGGTATGGCAGTCATATTGTTCAACACATGCATCTTGGAAAGCTAACCAGAAAAGTCTTTTAAACACTAACGATGATCTGAAAGAGTAATTTGACTTCCCAAATGACAAACTTGAGTTTCATAGGTCAGATGTTCATATGGAACTACATAGTAACAAGGAAACTACTGATTCTTACTGTTGCTCTAAGCCAAGGTGAAGACTTAGCCTTTGCTTATGCACCAAGGCACAGAAGTTGACTAATTGGATTCAGCTCAGGACTGCACAAAGGGCTGCTTCACAAGGAAAAGCATCCACTCACATTGATACACAGAAATTTTACTACCAGATTATAGGTACAGGTCTCATAAAGTATGGGAAGAAAGGAGTAAAGGAATCCACAAACATAACATCTAAATAGACACTAAATAAACAATTTATTTTATGAGTCTTGGACTACTGTGTTGGCAGGACAGTAAAAAGCAAAGCAGCAAATGAGCCTCCATAAAGCTAATGGATGACTACAGTCTAAGGCACAAACTCTATTACCCTTATTTAGTCTGAGCAGTATCCAAAAAGAAGTCACCTTTAGTCCTCTAACAAATCACAGTTATTTGTATTTGAAGGACAGGTGTTCCCCCCTTTTATTTTTTTATCATTTTTAATTTTTTTCAAATAGGTCAGCTAGGAGTCTTAGCGTGCTGTTTTCAAGCCCCAAAGCTATATCTGAAAAACATTATCATTCAGAGTTCCCAGCTTTCAGGTCTGGGGACACTGTGACATGCTCCAGCAAGACTTCTCATCTGGACAATCAAGGGACCGAGGCTGCAGGGCACAACATACTGTACCACATACCACGCTGTGCAATTGCTCTGTAATTAGAAGCAGATCGACCAAATACAATCAAATTGTCTTCTTTAAAATTCTCTTATGAGCTTCCAGAGAAGCACCAGTTTTGAATTGCATAAGAATTAGAGGGAAGACACTAATGAACATTGGTTCAGCTGAACTCCAAAGACCCTGTGTCATTTCACTTTAGGTTATAATGACAGCCCCACATTTCTATCTTCAAGCATTCTTGGCAAACAGGCAGCTTTAGACACGAGACCAAAGGCAGATAAATACTTACCTTTCTACATTGACTGGCTTGTCAAATTTGAATAGAATATAATCCCCAGCAACAGGTGTGACAGCCCAGAAAAAATCTTCCCCTACATAGGTTTTTTCTAGCGTGTGTCCCTGGTAGACTTTTAAAGATGTTGAAACCTCTGCAGGTGGATTCACGTGGATTTTATGCAATAATGGTTTCAGGAAGTCTTTATCCTAATTGAAATAAAGACAAGTATCATGCCGGTCAGATAACCTGTTTCATTATGTTGGTTTTTTTCCCCCAAGTGACTACACTTAAAACAAATCCTTGCACCAAACAGAAAACACCGCTCATTTCTGGGTGTATCAGATATTACTGAAAAGATGAACATGCCATTAAAGTAAAAAAAAAAAAAAAAACAACCACAAAAAACCAAAAACCAATTCCCACNAAAAAAAAAAAAAAACACACACTAAAACCCAAAAACCCATTCACACACAAAAAAAAAACCCCAACCAACCAAAATACAACAATAAACCATCCCCTAGCAAAAATCCACAAAACCAAGCTGAGATTAGCACTTCTTATACTTGATTGTAACCAGTTGAAATCAGGTCTCATTCCAACTGGAGTAATGTATAACATGTTTAAAAGTGCCAAGACAACAAGAAAATGCCTGTTTTCTCAAAGGCTACAAAGTTTTTCATTTAATCAACCTGCTCTGGAAAAGAAACCAAATTTTAGGTACTAACTGTGAGTTTCTGGATCTTCCCTGCTAGAGAGGAGTGGAGGCCAACATGCTGGAAAAGAGAAGGCCTAAAGCGTATCCTCAGGTTAGATTTCTGTCGATCACAATGTTTCTGAAATAACAGACAGGGGGGGAAATCGAAGGGGGTTAAAAAAGAATAAATCACATTAGTAAAACCAACACAAGGTTGCTGAGTTCCTACTGCAAGTACGTAACATTACATGAACCAAAAACTCTCAACAAGAACCCAGACCTATTTATTCAGTAGTTCTTATTTTAATTGCAGAAATCTACCAATAATGCTGTGCAAATCCAATACTACTCAAGGATTTTGCACTGAACCTGCTTAGTCAGTCTTTCTGCAAGGGTGCTACTTGAGAAATGAAAGCCCAAAATTCAAAGTTTATTCCCCATTCAGAACCATCTCTATGACTGCTATCTAAGCAATGGCTTTCTGCAGAGCCTCAGTGAATGAGGGGTTATGTGAATGAGTTTATTTTAGGAATGCTATGCACAGAAAACAGCTAGGCTTTTGCTTTTCATTTATTGCATCTATCTCCAAAATCTGAAACAATAACAGTCATAATGCCTCTGAGAATACTCTAAATTTCTTTCTGAGACTAAAATCGTGGTAGGAAGAAAGATTTTCAGAACATGCAGTACCTCCATAATACATAGTATGCTAGTCTTCAGCTCACAAAACCCACTCACTTACTGTTATGAAAACATTTTAGAAGCTTTATAATAAAAACAAACTTACAGCATCTTTCTCAGGGTTACACACTTTCACCCAGAGGATGTGGTCCAGCAGCCAATCAATAGGTTTCTCCTTATAAAACATAAATATGAACTCTACAATAAGAGTGATATCTGGAGACTGGAACATTTTACCTGTGATGACATTAAAAAACACATGAGTTATTTTAGATTAAAGATAACATTGTCTTCTGAAAACAGTGAGACAACAGATGATAAGTTTGTGACAAGGCAAAAAATGTTAGCAGTGAAAAACTTGAAATCTCAATGTTTTAAAAGCTCCATACCTTTTAGCTATGTAAAACTAAATAGAACAACTATTCAAATAAGAAGTCTTTGTAATATATCCTGGTGCTACCAAGATATTCAGTATACAATACAGTCTCCCTAAGAAAAGAACTTGTCAGTCTGTAAAAATAGAAGAAGAAGAGTTACGGACTTGTGTCTATGATTCTCCATGTCACATGTAAGCTTCAAGCATCTGAGACAAGGAGCTGTTGCAAGTGTTATCTGCTCAGTCATACAATTTCAGCATTTGCCTGTACAAAAAGCAGAGATGGAACACCCACCACTAACTCCAGATCATTCTGCACAGAAAATCAAAGGGAAAGAAAGAAGCTACTAGGCCATAACCAGAGACAATGCAACTTAAAAATAAAGACATCACATAGCAGTGACCAGAAGGTTTCTTCTGAAAGGTATAGGCCATCAGCATACTTACACTGAGGGCATTTCCAACTACCTATACTCAAAACAGTCACCTGCCTAGCAGAAAATGTCTCCCACAAAGCCGCAAAATTTCTTTGACAAGTACTGCCATGACTCTGGGGCTTCCAAGACAGCATACTGCTTGGTCAAATCTAGGTGGACTTCTGGGTTGCACTGTGCTACAGGATTCTTGGGATTCCTGCAAACTGTGATGCTTTAAGGAGGCCTTGGCAAAAGAAGGAAACTTACTGTCAATGAAGAAATTCTATTTACTGGCAGCAAGAGCAACTATTTACATGGTCCTGGAATACACTTCACTGCCAGCACAGAAGTCTGAAGAGAAAGGCGAACACTTAAGAAATGCTTCTTCTATGAAGACACTGCTACCAGGAGCAACACAAGTCTGACTGGGGCAGTCCAAGGCTGAAGACGGACTGACAAGCGCTTGTACCAGCGACTGAGCACCAACTAACTCCCAAAGGTAGTGCCAGATTTGAGGGTGGATTCAGAGGACATTATCAGGTTTGCAGATAAAGTCTGCCTCTACTTTGCTAGGCTACAAAGAAGGAGGCAGGGAGAAAGACACCACATGACAATGAATCTCTCACGAAGACGCCAGCTGAAGTGATTCAGTTCTACAGATGGTGGTCAGTGCTGACTTCAGCATGGGGGCTTGGGGCTTGAGGGCACTAACAGATCAGAGTCCACCAGATCAGAGCCCACCAGATCAGAGCCTCCAACACATGTCTCCTGTCCCTCCACACTTGGGAGCTCTGTACAACACACTAACCCACAGCACTTAGGCATGTGAAATGTGGTTTGTGTTTTTTCCACTTGTAATCTGAGGCCTTCATAGGCTTTTTAGATAAAAAGTTCCACAAGTGGTAGAGACTCTAGTATCTTCTTCTGCATTTAGGAAGAACCGCTGGAGAAGACACTGAGAACAGGCTGCCCTCTTGAGATGGCAAAATCATTCCCCACACTCATAAGAAAATGGGATTTAGTTCCTGTCTACAGGAGGACATAATTTGGAAAAGCCACTAAGGAGCTATATAGGCTAGTGTGGATTACACATAGGGAACAATGTTTTGTATGAAGGTTAAAAACTATCAGCAATATAGCATTACTTGAACAGATGGCTGAGTGGAAATGAAGAAATGGTGCAGGCAGTCTACCTTATTTAGCCATTAAGGAGGATGTTTGCATTTATATAAGCAGAGAAATGTAGTGATAGAACAAGGGGCAATGGCTTTAAACTAAAAGAGGATAGATTTAGATTAGACAGTAGGAAGAAATTCTTCACTATGAGGGTGGTGAGGCACTGGCACAGGTTGCCCAGAGAAGCTGTGGCTGCCTCATCCCTGGCAGTGCTCAAGGCCAGGCTGGATGGGGCTTTGAGCAACCTGGTCTAGTGGAAGGTGTCCCTGCCCATGGCAGGGGGTTGGAACTGGATGAGCTTTAAGGTCCCTTCCAACCAAAACCATCCTGATTCTATGATTCTAGGAGAGGGTATACCTAAAGCATCACCATGAGCCAGTATTACACAAAAATTACAAAATTATCTAGTCTTAAGTGATTAGGAAACTATATTTCCACTGTGAATGTACTTAGGGACTATCATTCAGAGCCAGACATTCAGCTACTTCTCTTCCTTTCGAGGCTCACTGAAGTCTGTAATTCATAGAAGATTAATGCAAGGCAGCATAAAAAAACACCCCCAAACAAACAAAAGCCACAACAAGAAGATGAGAATTCACATCCCTGTTGTAACAGGGATCAAAAATTTTTCTAGTGAAGCAGGTGACTGAGCCTGGCACAATGTACGATATCTCAGAGTAGATACAGTAAGCCATTGTAGTAGAACAGGTATCAGTAGTAGTAGACATAGAATGCCATTATTAGCTTACACATTGTAGCAACAAGGATATTATTAAAGGACAGCATCAAATTTGCAGGACCCTGTTATGTGTGCTCTGACACTATTAGGTAGCAGATTCTTACGTATGGAGATTAGCTTTGCCAGTGCCAGGATCTTAGATTGGAAGATCCTTTATTTTGTCAAAAAGTAGACATATACTTAGAAGACCATCTACAGGGCATAGTCCTTTCCAGAAAACAGGTATGATGCACTCTCATTCTCTTATGACTACTTGGAAATTCGATCAGAACATAGTCAATGAAATAATGGGTTTTTTTGGAATTCCAGAATAAGTTTGGAGGGGTCTGCACAAAGCTACATCATGATGCAGTGCAATAAATATAGACATGAAGCATCTGAAAAAAGTCCCAATTATTTCATCTGTTGGAATGATGCTACATACATAAAGCAGACCATTCACACCGTGGGTTGGGAAAGTAAATGTGGTAAGATGTTAACTGACCTGACACTGCTTAATCAAATTTGGCTATTTATAAAGCAAAACCATTGACAGCACTTGTGCTTCTTGCAATGAGGCCCTTGAATAAGCATTTCCACTTGAAAATAAGCTGTAACTAAAATTTGAAGCTCCCACTAAACAAGCGACAACTCCTACTAAACTAGGGACAACTGAAAAGCTTTCTTCTTCAAAGACATGAAAGATGTAATGATTTTTTTATTAGTATATTGTTACTATTCGTTACTATTTACACACTGTATCGCCATTTTTAAAGCATTATTTGTGGAAGTAAATATTTTAAAATGGGTAGGAAACAATCACATGATTTGTACAATGCTGTGTAAAATAATTCATGCGGAATACCAGCTCCTTCAGATTGTCACACTTCCAACTAAATGGGCTTCCAATTTTCCTGGTGATTCATCTCTGCCTACTGCTTTCAATAGCATAGGGCAGGAGAAGAGAAAAATACAAGGAATCCTAATCAAATACAAGGTGAAAAAATGGGACTAATCAGATGTTTCTGGGATGTTCATAGAACTGAAACTATCGTTTCTTGATGACACCTGCTGAGATAGTGTGTCATTCACATTTGCATCCATAGAAAGTGGACCGTTCTCTGTGGTGTTGGAGAGGTGCAAAATCCCATGCAACTCAAGATAGAAACACTCCCACATTATTGCTCCAATTTCAACAGCAACTCACAGGAGAGAGTTTATCCTCTTCCAGGAGGATACACAGTCACGATGCTCTGGAATGCTTTTCCTGTTATACCCAAGGACAGAGCAATAGAACTACACTGCACATTTCCTCCTTTGATTAGCTCATCGTCTAAAGAGCACAAGGACTACAGTCTTCAGTTGTCATCTATAGTGAAAAGACACTCACAGACCTGTCATTTAAATCCTGAATGTTAATGTACCAGATCTATACCTAAAATTAAATAAGCAGACTGAAGGTAAGAGTAGGAATTTACTCTTTTTCCTAATTTATCATAATTTTACTTAAAATAGAAACAGGTTTAGCAACAAAGTATTTGCTTCCATATGGCAAACTTGGCTAGGCTGAGAGGCACTTTCCTTTAGGCATACTACTGTCAACCACGCAGTCAACCACCCTTGACTCAGTGAATGTCACAGGATGCACCAGGAAAATAAAATAAGAAGAAAAACCAACCTAAAACAAATAAAAAAAATTAACACATACACACACCCTAACAAACCCTGATTCATGTAACTGCAACTGGTCAGAATATGCTAAGTAAGCATCAGCGGCTGTATTTGCATTACTACCTGCAGTCTGAGCTGGCCTCTCTACATTACACCGCCCAGCACCATGGAAGGGTTTGACAGTGCAGGCAAGTGATCCCTGGTGATCACTGGAGTGAAAATGAACAGGCAACACCCTGCTCCTGGGAAAAGCCCTGGTCCCCCTTCAGTAACCAAGCACAGACAGCCACACACTACTTGCTGAAATGCTGCCACCACCTTCCATGCCCAGCTTGGCACAGCTTTGTCCCAGCTCCTTGCACAGCATCCCTCATCTGTCATTTGTGTTTCAGGACACCTCTGGCACAGCACAGTACTGCTATGGATCAACACCCTCTTTTCTCCCTCAAAACACTCTTGCTACATCTGCTCAAAACCAGGCCTCTGCAGTGAAGCCCTGGAAAAACAAAACCAGGTCTTCAAAGCTCTGGACCCCTGACTGTCCACAGCTACTCCTTGTGATGGGAAGCAGACCAGTACAACTCCTACTCCACAGATCCAACACCCCAGCCTCTCTGAATCCAAACCAGCCAAACCCTTGCCTAGGTTCTCCCAAGTGAGGATACCAGCAGCTGGTTGGCTTCCCTAGGACATAGCCACAGCCCAAGAACAAGAAGCAGCATTTGCCAAGGTGCTGCAGTCCTGTGGCCTCACACATGGCTGCAAGTGAGGAAAGTGCCATGAGCCACAGAGCCATTCTAAATGCTCACTGGCCATCCCCAGAATGTAGTCAAAATTCAT
Source organism: Agapornis roseicollis (assembly GCA_002631895.1). NCBI lineage: Eukaryota > Metazoa > Chordata > Aves > Psittaciformes > Psittacidae > Agapornis > Agapornis roseicollis. The sequence goes on from NDXB01013632.1 coordinate 142,040, forward strand.
CAAGCCAAAGAGACCTAAGTAAAAACTGAAGTCAACAGGCACTACCTCAAACCAAACGTAATGTGAAAGAATTGAAGCAGTGGCTCATCTTGTACCAGTGCATGAGAACAGACACAACCCCAGGAGACTGACTTAGTGTCAGGATGATGGAGCTAGGTTCTTTTCAGTGATGTCCAGTGATAGGACAAGGGGCAATGGGTGTAAACTGGAGCATAGGAGGCTCCATGTGAACATCAGGAGAAACTTCTTTATGTGAGANTGATAGGACAAGGGGCAATGGGTGTAAACTGGAGCATAGGAGGCTCCATGTGAACATCAGGAGAAACTTCTTTACTGTGAGAGTGACAGAGCACTGGAACAGGTTGCCCAGGGGGGTTGTGGGGTCTCCTACGTTGGAGATATTCAAGGCCCGCCTGGACAAGTTCCTGTGTGATGTACTCTAGGTTACCCTGCTCTCGCAGGGGGGTTGGACTAGATGATCTTTCGAGGTCCCTTCCAACCCTTAGGAATCTGTGACTTTAATGACAAAATTTCAGAGGTTTCAGATTCTGGGTTCCTACAACCTACCCTTTGGAAAGAAACTTCAAAATCCAAGAGAATTAAGGCTCAAAATGTAAAATCTTGCTCCATAAATCCCTAGGTATTTATGAAATATGGAAGACTTTCTCCATATTATTTATCTATATTGATAAAAGTGAGAGCCAGGACTGATTAAAAAAAGAAAAAAAAAAGGTATTGTAGAACATTTTCTGTTACTTATTGTGCCCTGCCAAGCCTTCTATCTGACTTTCAGTCCATTTAAATGCTATCGTTAGTGAACTGTTCTGGCCCTGAGTATTTTGTTGGCAAGTACAAGAGAGACACAAAATGGAAAACTTTGTTTTCAACAGTTCTCTGAAATGGAAATATCTAAATCATTCCTTCCCATTCTTCTGCATAAGCATCATTAAATATATTAAGTCTACACCGACAATATTTTTATATCTGCAAGCACATATTCTAACTACGGTTTAAGTATTTCAATGCTTTCCCTGTTAATGAAATGGACATTACCAGCATTAAAACCAGAACTTGTTTGAAGTTATTTAAATCTCAAATATTTGATTTGATCTACTCTTCCCCAAACTTAAACTATGTGGACAGCTTGAGCAAAACTGTAATCAGAACAACAGGCCTTAAAACATCAAGGCACAGTAAGATTCAGAGGAACCGTGTAAGATAACCAGAAGGCCAGTTTCAGACCAGTCCATTAAAAGTTTGTGACAGAGGACATTATAGCTACAGTGCAGACCATTGCGTATCCTCTGGAAAACACTTCAGCTCACAGGCAGTTGCAAGACAAATCACTTATTTCTCACAAAAAAGCTAGTATAACTTTGTTGTGTCAGGGGCCGCAATCAAGAAGAGCAAGAGAGGCATCTCCTTCCACAGAGCTTCTAAGGGAAACGGCATCCATCTCACCCATTATTTATTAGATACTTGACAACACTAAAGACTATGCTTTCAGTATTAAAAAAAACACAACAAAGGAAGCAACTTCTCTGTGGCAGAGGTGACAGAATTCTGTAATCCTGCTGTCAGCCTAAGTAGCTGCATTTGCCACTTCTTCATGTAGTACTTGCATAAATTAGATTCTCAGTTCAGAAATACAGTGTGACAAGAAAGATTTTTACCCAGCAAACTTGCAAGCTGATCAAGGTTCCCAATAGCTTACAGTGAATCTGCCACACCTCTCTTTTTAGAAATTATTTCTAAATCAGTAGCATCTAGACAATTCAGTGCTCTACTTGCTCTTAGACATCTACACAAAACCCATCCTCAGTTACAAATAGCTACTTTTACTCTTCTCCATAGCTACCCACATTACCAAACTACCATAGTATCAGTATGCATCAAGATCCATAAAGTGACAGCAGAGATGAGAAAAATTTACATTACTTGCATAAAATTTCTATGCAGTATATGGTTACAACACACCAATGTGCCTCCAAGGCAGAAATTTTAGTCACATTCATGAATACTAATTCCTCTCTCAAAACCTAAAAGCACGATAAGGAGCTAAACTGAGAGAAAAAAGCTAATTAAATTTTCTAGGTAGAAAAGCAACATTGAGACGTGTAGCCATAGCTAAATGCATCTGAAATCCTACTGATATCATCTGATTAAAAGGAGGCATACAAATATCACCCAAGGAACAAAGAACAGGGATGCAAACAGCAGGAGCTAATAGCTAAATTCAAACTACAACTGCTGAAAAAAGGAATATAGACAGAGCAGAAAAACAACTTCAAAAATATTTTTAACCAGTTCTAAAGGTAAATAAGCCAAATCTCAGTATTAAGAACTATTTATCTACTCCTTCTGGCTCTAGGCACCGTGCCCTCTGTTACAGCAGCACTGAGAACAGAAAGGGCTCTGAAGTGCACAAATAATAAATACATCTGCATGCGACAGACAACGCATGTCGTAAACTGTAAGTTGGCTTTGCACAAGTTTTGACATGTCAGCCTTACAAAACTGCACTTTGTGAGTATGCTCTACTACTAAATTAAGCAAATGTAGAATGAATGTAATTTACATCTACAGTCCAAAGACTTCATACATTTAATTTACATTTCAAGTGCAATTAGGACTGGAGCTAAAACTCAAATTGTGGGCTTAGTTGGGGTTATAGTTTAACCGTTCAAAAAATAGGAAAAAAAGCCTAATCAGATGCTGGTATTTAACCAGTCTCTGTAGCCGCAGAACCACAGAGAATTGCAAGGGACTCCCCAACAGAGGAGACAGGTCTATTTAGGGCAAAGGCTTCTGCTTATTGTTCCATGATATGCAGTACCATATCCTGTTTCTCCCTTCCACCTTTGAGGCCACAAAACCAGTCCATAACTATTTCAGCAACAGCGCGTATCTGTTGACAGCACAAGGCAACCAAGCAAATAGGTTATGTGGTGACAAGATAAATAAGGAGACTCCCCTCTGCCCATTTCCTCCTCTTCTCTCCATTGTTTCTGTAGGTTAGACTGACAGGGAAATATACAAAGTACCAGTTTGTACCCTAACATAGCAGCCTTAGGAGATATCTATTGTTTTCCTTTCTACTCAGTTAATGTCTGAGGCCCTGAAAGTCAGGGAACTATTGCCTCAACAGCACACCTGATGCTGAGCTGGAATAAGGACAGTACATGCCATTCATACAGTGCCAGCATTCTCAGTTCTCAGTGCTACCATTATGGGTCACTGAGTTAAAGATTAAGTCATTCTCTGGAAAGTAGATCCAAAGTAAAAACAAGAGAGCGAGAATTTCCAAGAGAACAACTGAACTTGGTCTGCACTTTATCTGTTGCATGGAGAACTTCTTTCTTCTCTAAGCTCAACTTAAAGCCCTTGCCTTGGAATCATTTGTGTTGACTACATAAGGAATCATTGGAACAGTCTTCCCAGAGAGGTGGTGGAGTCACCATCCCTGGATGTGTTTAAAAAGAGACTGGATATAGAACTTGATGACATGGTTTAGTGGAGGTGTAGGGCATGGGTTGGACTTGATGATCTTAGAGGTCCCTTCCAACCTAGTGATTATGTGTGTGTGTGTGTGACCTAGCTTTTAATTTTTCCTCACGTATCTCCAGCTTAGTGCCTTTAAACAGATCATGACACACCACTGGAATAATTAAATAACTTTTTGATTAGTGAAATCCCTTCAAAACCTCTCTTTCATGGCATTTCTGTTATGTCTAGTACCTCTCAATAAAAACATTAGTGCAAAAGCAAAAAAAACAAAGTAATTTCAACAACATACTAGTAGTCAATCCCCGACACCCTGAGATGCTGCCTTAGCTTATCTCATCTCACTGTCATTCACTGCAAATGACAGATAGACTCTAACTACACTTAATAAGGAGCAGACTGTCATAACTTCTTGATTGATTAGAAAGATAGAGATAGAACAGGCTTTGCAACCAAGACAAAGTGATGGCTGCTGATTCTTGGAGATTCTGTTACAGGCGCCAATGAAGTTGTTTTAGGTGGAGTTAGTTCTCATGCATTTTTCTTTTACTTCAGACAGGTGTGCTCCAATGACATTTTGTTTCACAGTGGCTAAATTAAAAATAAGTCATCCCTTGCAGTTCAACTGTATTTTTATGAATGAACTAACTTTTGGTTATACAAATGCTCTTTTCCAACAATTTGAGTTATACGAAAGTATACAAATGAGTGCACTCATCATACAATAGGATATGAAACAACCTGGGGGGACTTCGAGCGGTAAGGGGGAAACAAAAAAAAATGTACAGCAAAAAACCAAAACAAAACCCTGAGTTAAACCAGAGTTCCTAAAAAAAAAAACAATGAATTTCTACTTCTTGGTCTATTTCCAGTACAAAGGAGATAGCTTTGAAGTCAGAGCACTATTAATTCACACAGTCTGAGGATGAATGTGTTCTTTTGAATTAAAGTGAACAATTTCTTACCAATGAAACCCAGCTGAGAAAATTCTAGAATCATCCAATCTTCAGAAGCCAGCTGAAGTGCAAAATTCTTTATTGTGCTGAAATAATTCTGCTTGACAACGATGTCATCTTCAAGCTAGGGGAAGGTAACAATGACATAAACTTAAATAAAAAGAAGAGCCAGCAAAGCAAGAGGAAAAAGTACAGCTAGGAAATTCTGATTTACATTATATTGCTAACACATAGCCATATGTTTCTAATGCAAGCGCTGCCATAAAACCTAGATGCTATAGACAAGAATAACTACTGTAGGGGGTCACAGTCTGTCTATTTGTGGAGAACCATTATCTTTCAGTAGTAAGAATCCACAAAGGTATCCTAACTTATTACTTCAGAACATTTTTTTTCTAGCTTCTTCCATCAGAAAAAAATCATCACTGAAATAATGCTAGACTAAGTGACACTACCGGTAGAACAGCTATTCTACTATAGCTGTTTTATTTGTACACAAATGTTACTCTCTTTATTCATGCACCTGACAGCAATGAAAGAATTTCTCCTCTGCGACAAGAAGCTAAGAGACATTGTCTACAGAGGTGAGATTCATTTCACCTGGCTTTAGCTGTCCAACAGAATAGGTGCATAGTCCAAATTAATCGTCTAGTCCAGGCAGTTGAACTGTCAAGATGGGCTGCTACAAGCCCTTTAATTCATAGTAAGTGCAGTGGATCCTGATTCTTCTGTCCTTTCTCCGTGTGTATTCATGCTCTCCCCCTAGTGAGACACAGTACCAAAGTCTAAATTAAGATCATAAGTGCAGTTACTCACTAAATCTGCAATACCTGTAGGTAAAGCTTCTACTTCAAAGCAGCAAGGCACATAATTAAGGACAATTCTGAGCTAAATTAAAGCAAAATTGCTTAACTCTGTTCTTGAAAGCCTCTTTAAAAAGGAATACAGAAAACAAGTCTAGCAACACATTGAAAATGTATCTATATATACACAAGAGTCATTAGCGTGACCAGCAGGTCAAAGAAGATGATCTTGCCCCTCGACTCTCCTTTCGTGAGACCTCACTTGGAGTATTGTGTGAAGTTCTGGTGTCCTCAACATAAAAAGGACATGGAGCTGTTGGAACAAGTCCAGAGGAGGGCCATGAGGATGATCAAGGACTGGAGCATCTCCCAGACAAAGACAGTCTTAGAAAGTTGGGGCTGTTCAGCCTGGAGAAGAGAAGGCTGCATGGAGACCTCATAGCAGCCTTCCAGTATATGAAGAAGGGCTATAGGGATGCTGGGAGGGACTCTTCATTAGGGACTGTAGTGACAGGACAAGGGGTAACGGGTTCAAACTTAAACAGGGGAGGTTTAGATTGGATATAAGGAAGAAGTTCTTTCCTGTTAGCGAGGTGAGGCACTGGCACAGGTTGCCCAAAAAGTGGTAAATGCTCCATCCCTGGCAGTGTTCAAGGCCAGGTTGGAGAGAGCCTTGGGTGACAGGGTCTAGTGAAAGGTGTTCCTGCCCATGGCAGGGGGGCTGGAACTAGATGATCTTAAAGTCTTTTCCAACCCAAACTATTCTATTATTCTATATAAATTAATGCTGCACTTGCCTTCAAAAGACAGTAAAACTGGATTTTAGCTCAGATTCCATCTAGAACTGTGCAGGTGGATTTTGCCTAAGCAGCTGCCTGTATTCCTCACTTTTTTTACTAAGCATCTTAAGAGAAAATTAATCACATAGGATAAATTACTTTCTGCTTCAGAGGCAGTGTCCTCCACAAATTACTTCCTCATATACCATAACCTCCATATTTAATGCACTCCTTCAACTACTGAATCACGTTCTGTATGGGTCTTCCTGATGTGACCAGTAGCATAGTTTCTCAACACTCATTTGAAAACTTGTCTCAAAACAAAGAATATAAATTTACCTGAATGTAATAAACCCCCTTTTTCTGAGCATACATCATCAGAAAACAATAATCCAAGTTTTGTTTTGTCCTCCATCTGAAATGAAATTAAAAGCTTAAGAATTATGAAAAAAAGGTCTTTCAATACACACTAGCAATGCAAAGTAAATGTCACTATAAAGAATGATGCATGTTAGTGAAATATTAGGGGAGCTGCTTTTGGCATTGTTCCCTCAGGAAATCCTCTGAGTAAAAGGAACAAAGCTTTCACCTTATGCTTTAATACAGACATAAAACTGGTTTAACTTGAATGTGATTTTGTGAAAATTCCATGACATTTCACTAAAAACAAATGTGCATTTTAAATGGTAATTCAGCTGGAATTACTGGGGTTTACACTGTATTTCAAGAAAAACAATAATAAAAAAAAAAGTCTACATAAAGTCTCAATTCTCTTCCCAGAATTTACCACTAAATGAATTCAACCAAGCATATCATTAGGCTCTGATCACACACAGAACAGCACGCAGATAGGAATGAGATGGATTCACGCAGCACTTTTAGCATCCCCACACTTTCAAGAATGACAGTAAGAAAACATTTCAAGAATTCCCATCCCACTTGCCATTTCATAAACAACAAAAGCTGGGTGTGGGAGGAGACAGCAATAGATCTGAGTGAATAAACTAACCTCACTCTCTCTTTTGAGTCTCCAAATGTCTCCTTCAAGTTGGTCAAGTCAGGATAGTAAGTTGCAGGAGGGGCTATTACTTCCACCAAGCCAGAATTCATCTCTGTAGAAAACCTGTCAATAGAAACATCCTAAAATCACATGAGAGAGTCTGAGTTCCGTAGACTTTCTGCTTGCTTTCTGTTGGTACAGTTATTGTGTCTGGTTACAATGACTTAATCAAACAAAGAATGTAAAACATTAGATTATAATTACATAAAAAGTGTTGTTCTCCTTAGCATTTTCTTCAGATCAGTATGGCCTCCTGCCACAGATGACACAAATTTCCATGCATGTTGAAACAATCCCGTCTGTTGATGTTGCACCAAATATTCAATCCCATTTATTGTTTTACAATTTAGCTGACTGAATCACTGCCCCTTAATCTGTCACCTGTTAAGTTTTTGTTCAAATGCCCAAACCCCTAAGAAACAAAAATGCATGATCTCATATTTCCAGACTACTTTTTATTACTTACCACAACCAGATTTACCAAAAAAAACCCCAAAACCACCCAACAAGCAAACCCACCAATAAGCTAAGAAAGCCTCCATTAAAATGAATGACAACTTACTCTTTTTCCAGGCTTGCAACAACACTGTTAACATAATCAAGATCAGTCTGGAAAAACACAAACACAAAAAACCCAAATAGAATATTTAACAGTTTTAGAGCTACATTTTAAAGCAACCCAGTAAAATAAAGGTTAGAGGTAGCTGTATTTGTAAATCAATTTCAGCATGTAAGATACTTGAGTAATATAGGAAAATATTTTAACTAAAACATTGTAACTATGGCTTATGTGTAATGCAGAACAAACTATTTTGTTTTGTAAATACAGAAGAATAACATTTGCCTTATATCTGCATTTTACGAACAGTTCTAATCCAAATGTAGAATTTTCTTGCAACTCCTCATGCTCTTAAGGACAAAATGATCACTGAGCATTTGTACAGGAAGAACTTTGTATTATTGTTATATAATAGCATTAATGACAGTATTACCAAGGAAAGCTTTCTGAAACACGGGGCACTGAACACACACTCTTCCTTCAAAAATGCATCTCCTAAACTTTACATTTAAAGCATAGATGACCCAACCATAGACAGCTAGGGTTACTTTTTTGCATCAGACACTAAATTTCAGGGACTATCAATCCTACCAAACACCCTGTTCTTAAAGACACATAGATTCTAAAAACTAATTGTTGGTTAGAACACAGATCATGACATTCTGGAAAAGTCTAGATCACCTAACTTGCCAGAATTGGTCAGTTATTCAACCTGTTCTCTTGGTCATACACATGCATTTCAGGGAAAGAGTTTGTGAACTCATAAATTTCACTGAAAACCCTAATCTTTCCTATGCTTCCTAACCTAATACTTTGACACACTATTTTTCAGTTTTCCACAGAAAATCTACAGTCTATAGATCAACCCAGGTTCTGGCAGCTTATGAGGATTCTGGAGAAACAGCTGACTTTGAAATGAAAGGAACAGTTCATAGTTTTTCCAATGAATTTGTAATGCATGTTATCATTACAGGATTATACACATAGAGAATAAATCCTCCCAAACATTTCTATAGAACCACTAATCTTGTTTGATAAAGGTGTTTACCCTTTGATCTTAAAAATCACCATTCCTATTTTTAAAGATTTATTTTTATAAAATCCAACACAATGCCAGTGACGCACACTTTTCCAAAAAGCACAACAGTGGATTTCCACCAAAACCAGGTTCTAAAAACCACAAGGACATGTGAGTAGAAAGCACGTGTCATGAATTTTTCATACATATTTTCTTCCTAAGTGTTACACCTAGTGCTGGACAGAAGCTCTAGTAAGCACGGAAGGTGTTCACAATTTAAAACTCATCTTCCAGTGAGTTCACACAGAGACTAACAGGTCCATATGGACCTTGATATATCACTAAGTCTTAAAATACATATATGGATTGTTCACACAGAGTTCATTACTGGAATGGAGTTTAAGACATAACTTCTTATGCTGTGTGTAGCAGTTGCAAATCAGTGATCTAGGGACTACCTAAAAATAATAATTTTAGCATATCCATGTTTAACTGAAACATTTCTCTCTCTTTTTTAACCTTTTAAGCATAAAAAAAATGCAGAAATCTTGTTTAGTCAGCATACAAAAAAGACAAGCAATTTGAATTTCTAGTTGGCACACCAAACTTCAGTCACCTGGTCTAGCATTAATAGCTCAGGTACTTGCTAAACAGACCATACTGCAATTGTATAGAAAAAGCCAAGATTTAAAAAAAAATATATATACACACACACATTAATGTATATACATATATAGAGCAGAAATACAGCTAGTTCCTATACAATATTCCAGAGATTAAAATAAATGCCTAACTTTATCCCAGCTGCAAGCATATGTTTGGTCAAAAGTCTGTGCCTTAGTGTGTATCGCCCTAGAGCAAACATAGTTTTGATGCATTTTGAAGATACACCATGAAGCCTTGCTAGTGCTTTTAAGCCTTACAATGTTTACATAGAATTCACCACAATCAGAAAAGAAAGAAAAGTCTGGAATAAGAAGGTTTTTTCCCTACTTTCCCTTATTCATTTGTGTGCTTCATGCAAAAGGTTGGCAGTTTCCCAGGCAGAGCTGCAATCACAATAGCTTCATGTTAAAGAGATGTAGCCTGTAATCTTCCAGTCTCATACTGTAATCTGTGCTGGTGTCACACAGCATCAAGATGCTCTGGTCTAGCTGCACTGAACACAACATACGGCAAATACCACTGCTGGTTTAATAAGTTGATTCCTTCTGAATCAACAACCACTGTATCAACATAGTGCAAAAGGAGACACCATTTTTAGAATGAAAAAGAACACTGAGATTAAGAGTTTATGCCAGTTTTCACATGATCAAATGCATTAAAAACTTGTTATCCTGCCATTATTTCTAAATAAGCAGTTGTACTTCAGCAACATCTGAGATTCAGAAACAGGATTTCAACACCAAACTCTTCCTCTTGGGATAGCAGTTTAACTGTCACATTTCCACATCAGAGAACCTCCAGAGGCAACCAACTCCTCTCATTACCCAGCCTAATAGTACGTGGGATCTTTGCCAACATGCTTCAGCTGTGGGCATGTCCCAGGAAGGTGGCACAATGTAAGTTATTTCACACAACCCTCGTGAAATAAATATGGGAATATGCACTAAATTTGATCAAGCTGTGACTATGCCCAAGAGAAGAGTTAACTATATAGAAGGCTTTGCAGGGTAGTGATGGAAGGAAATCAGGATTAAATAATTGCTCTGACCTAAGGATCTTCCAAGCAGTAACAATAAATTCAGCTAGTAACTGAAAGCAGGAAAAAAAAAAACAACACACAAACAAACAAGAAAGCAGCAAAAACCGAAATCCAAACCTATTATTGACCAAAATCAATTACCCATTTTTGAGGAAGAAAGTGATTACCGCCTTGACAATATAAGGCCTAAGGTCCTCTTTATCAACCTGCAGGACACAAGACTGTGTAAGGAGTAATACCCTTGTCTTCTCTGAGAACATTGAACAGGACAAGACAAATTCAGACTAATCAAAGGAAGTCACTCATGAAAGACGAAGTGTAACTGCTCTTCAGGCTTCCAGTGAAGATCATCTGGTAGATACTAGGTTGACTTTGGAGCAGCTATGGTACCAGTGCTGCTTGCTGCTGTTGAAAGGAAATGTCACTGGTGATCCCAACCAAAGCAGCACAGCCTGAGGCTACAGATATGAATGGTTTTGTCTACCAAACCAGAAGGCAATAACAAACCCAGATTTTTTATTTAGTAAAACTCTTAAGGTTGAAGACTAAGTAATCCTTTGGACTTTGGAACCCAAGAAAAAGAAGCAAAAAATAATATTTTAAGAATTAGTTTCTTTGAAGTGATTAAATGCAGACTTGTGATAGGCCACAACCTAAGAGTTAACAGTGCCAGCCACAAAGATGTACCTTATCAATGCATCACACAAAGCCTCACAAACAAGTTTGTCCTGTTTTGTACATTGCTGGGAACTAATGAAAGGCATAAGCAGGGGTGGTTACTTCAGTATCAGCAGTTCAAATCTTTATGCTTGTTTTTTGTTCCTAGCCATATGAAATTACTGATCTCTGAGAGGAAGCAGGAACACCTGGAGTGACACATCTTCCTCTTTCCATTCATACCAGATCAGGCCAAAGATTGATCCAGGCCAGCATCTTGCTTCCAGCAGTGGCTCCCATGAACAGATACATAGAAAAGAGTAAGAATAGGACAAGCATTCACAATACTTCCTCCTGCTGTCAACCACACTCCAACTATTTTCAATTCAGGTTACTTCCTGAGACAGATGTGATCTTGTGTATTCAACATTTTGCAGTAGACTCCTCAAGGTACCTCACCAGTATTGCCTTTGAGCCTATCTAAACTTTGAGCAAGAACAAAAGATTCTAGCTTATGAGATCTACAGACTTTCATAAGCCTGTGAACATGGCAACATCTAAGGGTTAGTTCCTTACATCAGCAATTTTGATAGGACAGACATATAGAATGCTTCAATGAATCTTTCTGAAAGAAAACTCTAAAAGAGTCCACTGTGGACCAAACTGAAGTTTCAGACTGTCAGTAAAATAAGTTATTAATTTTCCTCAGTTTTTGTCAGATGCTGCCCTACAATTCCCTGAAGTACCTTCTCTATTTGAGGTAAGAGTGCATCTCAAATTTGCAGTTATTCTAAGGTTTGTCTGAACATAACAAACACAAGGAACCAGAGTAGCAATGAACTTTCCATTCTTTTTTACTGATTTTTATGAGTGAGCACATGCATAGCAATGTATTAGCTACCAGACAAAACAAGAGGTTAAAAGGTTCTGATTAACAGCTAGCCAACTGTCACACTAACCCAAGATTCTAGTTCTAAGAATCAACTTCAAATTCCAAAAGTTTGTTGGTTTTTTGTTGTTTTTCTTTCCCCCTGCAGGCTGCCAGGAAAGGAATTAAGATGCAGAATATCAAAATATCACAAATTCGAGAAGAAAAGCTGCAGAGAAAGAGGGGAGAAATTCACACATTAACTGTACAGTATATTCTAAACAATGTGGTTTACCTAGGCTATTAGATTACGCAGATGTTAATTCTTGAATGAAATCTAATAGAAGTAAGTCTTAACTTACTCAATAACATCTTCCAAAAAGAGAAAAAAACTCTGGGAAACAACCAACGCTAATCTGTCAAGTGCCGTCATTTCACTGCTTACTAATTCCTACAATTTTATTTGATCTTTCATCATCCCTGCAGAATAGGGGTGGAATGATTTTACAACGTATTTTAAATAATAACAAACAATGCAAAATTGAACAGCCTCCGGAAAAGACAATGCAAATGTGGATTTGCCTTGACATGGCGAAAGTACATAGGAATACAGTAACCTATATACAAAGCATTAAAATTCACATAATAAAAAGCAGCCACTAAAATGGAATTTGGACCTATTTTTGGCTATTTATGCAGTGAAGAAAAGCCCTGAGGAGTAAAAGTGCAGCAGTGGTTGCAATAGTGTACAGATATAAATAAAGTCTAAGGCAATAATATCTGTTTGAGTTCAACAAATGCAGCTGAAAAAAAGAAATTACTTTCAAGAAAACTGTGTCTGCTTTCAGGTCTGAAGCAGCAAGTTCAAGTTAAATACTGGAAACATGAGAACAAGATGCAAAGCAAAAACCAGCAATGCAGAATACTGTCCTAACGTAGCTGTCTAATGTTACATAAGCAAAATGTAGCCTCTGCGTGCTACATGAGCTAATGACTTCCTCTCTTCCTCACTTAAAGTCCACGCTCTACCACACAGGTAAGAAATATCTCTCTCCCATCATTTCTGCGATTAACCCAGGTCACTTCAGGACAGGGTTTCACAATGCAAAGCTTTCGGCAGCAACAGCAGGAACACAAGTACATTCTTGTAGCACCCCATTCCTGCTTCTCCATACTCTTGTGCCCTGCGTGTCAGCTCCTCAATCGTGAGGGCATACATCCATACAGACAGTGCTGTGAACCACAACACCACACCAAGGAGTAAGTTTAGCTTTTAAGAGGGCCAGCCAAAAAAAAAAAAAAACCAACCCAAAAAGCCACAAACAAACAAACAGAAAAATCAAGGAACAGTTCAACTCAGGACATTCAGATGCAACTTGTTAACTGTCATGCACTCTTCTGCTAGTTTTGTGTGTACTAAAGATGATGCCTGGTGTGTAGAGTCTGAAAAAAGCAGCATATGTGGCCTGGCAACCTGAGAAACTTTTTTTGACCTTGGGTGAGCCTGCAAATTGCTAAAAAGGTTTAGATTGTTTGTTTTCCAGAAGATAGGTAGTTGCTGTGTACAGTCAAAAGCACCCTTCTATGATGGGTATTCTTTATTTGGAGGACAGAAGCAGTTTGTCTTCATTATCTTTAAGCCAAGGCAGACCACAGCAGCAAAATTTGATAGTGTTGCCCAAAACCAAAATGTCAATTCAGTCAATCATCCAGGTATGAAGTCACCTACGAGAGTGCTTCTGAAATCAGATTATTACTGTTTCTTTCCATCTCACAAATACACTAAAGGATACCAAAGAGAGATAAAACTCTGAAAGCAGTGATGTTCCCCTACCAGAAGCACCAGGTAGTTACTGTGGCCAAGGTGCATCACAAAAAGTATCTTCAAGGGAAGCACTTCAGTCATTCAACTCTAGGGTTTGAGAAAAGACCACAACCCTGAATTTTATCTTCATGCTGAGGGGCTGAATTTGTCACAGGTACATGGAAGTTTTCAAATCCTGTGAAGGATGTTTTCTCAGATCTAAGAAAGATTATCACTGGTTTAGTCCTATATAAAAATCTTTGCTACTCCCTGCCATGCAAACAGGAACATAAGATCCTATGACGGTGCCCAGCATAAGCAGTCACCACAAGAGCAGTTTAAATATCTCAAATTCTGACTGTCAGGCCAAGTTACCATTCCACATAAAAGAGCTGTCAGTTATGTAGAAATTGGGCTCTTCCTAATCAGTTTTGAGTGAGATGTCCAAAACAAAGGCTACCATCTCTGTAGGCTTTAAAATTACATGGTGAATATCATATCACATCACACAACAGCCTTGTCTAGCTTTCTTTTTTTTTAAAAAAAAACCCATATATATTACATACATATGTATGTGTATGCTAAGATCTACTGGTCCTTCTCCAACTTGAGACATGTAGTCAGATGTTTTGAGGACTAGGAACACACTTCACAGNTTCTTTTTTTTTAAAAAAAACCCCATATATATTACATACATATGTATGTGTATGCTAAGATCTACTGGTCCTTCTCCAACTTGAGACATGTAGTCAGATGTTTTGAGGACTAGGAACACACTTCACAGGACAGCTCTCAAGTTTTCAACAATTAGCTGAATACATGGAACTTCTCTGATTATATTAATACATCCATGTTGAGAGCAAGAGAGACAAAATACTCCTTTGTTTTTTGTCAAGATATCTGCTGATCAAAGAGATACACAATTCAGGCCCAGAGCAAGAATAGGTAACAATACAAGCTTGTTCATTTTGCTGGAAAAGTTTTATATGTTGTACTCCAATATCAATACATCCAAAACAGGCTCAGCAAGGTTTGATCCAGTATGTGCACTCAGTGCTTAGTTTGCTGAGGCTTTGTTCATACCAGAATACAGGATGGTACCTTGCTGGGTGCTTGTGTCACACTGACCTAAGCAGTACAAAAGCTTTTCCAAAGAATAAAAGGCTCTTCACAAAAGGATCAGAGAGACAGAGAGAAAACGCTGTTGAAGATCAACATGTTTTAATTTAGCAGCCACTGTTTACATGAAGAGATGGCATGGTGACAGTAAAAGATAATCCAAGATATGCAAGCTTTTCTAGCCTAAGTGAATTGTACACACATGAAGCACTAGAATAAGATTTGAATAAGTAGTATGCAAGAAAGTGTAACATAAGGCCTAGTGCTCCAGGAACAAATAGCTGGTCAACCACTGCCTATAGTCAGATGTAATCAGCAGCGTAGAGAATTAGCAAAACATTTTTTCATACCTGTAGTGTCTTCTGATTCTTTCTGAAATTATTTGCCTTTCTAATAGTTTTTGTCAAATCAAGGGCCTGTAGTCTTTCCAATATACACTGATTACTGTTTATACAAAAGACTGTGGTAAGTGCAGTCACTGATTAATGAAGTGGACTGGCAATAATTTGTGATATATTTAGAATAAGTCTGAGATGAAGTTCCTTCATGGTAAATGAGATTCCCCACAGGAGAAAAAAAAATAGCCTGGATATCAGAAAAGTACTCTTATTTCTCCCATATTCAGTAATGTGTGTGTGTGTACGTCTGTTGTTCCACTATGATGATACTTCAAAACCTTGTTTCCCATGTTAATTACAAACTTTATTAAAAAAAAATCTAGCTGACAATTTTAATCTGGAGTTCATAACAGAGCCTATAGGGTTTTTTCTGACAGCAAGTTCTCATACAGAGAAGGTTAATGAGATTTGAATTGTTTGTTTCAAGTTATCTGAGGAGCCCATGTACTAGCTACACAGTGAAGAGCAGTAAAAAGATTAACTGTACACTGAATCATGCCTACTTATTAGTCATCCTAATGAATACCTACAAATTATTCTGCAATAAAGTTATTTTAACGAATTGGAGAACAGACATATGTCAGTTACTGTGATAATTTGCAGCTTACTGTCAAGCAATTCTAGTAATTATTTAAACTGATGATTAGATATCACATCAGCTGAGATATTTTAGAATTCCTGGAACTTCCAGTACAGAAATTTACTGTGTATAACTACATTACTGAGAAATATCCATACAGTAAATGAATATGCAGATCTCTATTTAGCAACCATAATGCATCTATAGTTACTAGCTCATCTGTTTACATTGTTCATGCTGTTTGCAGAAGGCCATTAGCCTTAATTTTCAACTTGTTTTCTAGTAAAAAAGTCAAATTTACAAGAAAGGAGTGAGATTGAACTGCTAAAAAAACTAGCAGTATTAAAAGAGTTTTCTAGGGTGCTTAGCTCAAAGAGATTACAGCTCCCAGCAATGCTTCTTACAGACTGCCAATTTGATTTCATAAATAAAGTCAGAAGAAAATACTAAAACCCTTTTAATTTTCATTTAATTCTCTGGTAAAAACAATTTTGTGAAGTCCTGTGCTTTTTTTTTGTTGGTGCAAGCTATAGACAAAGCACAGAGAGCAATTTTAAGCTCATTAGCAAATTGACCTCACACTATGACCATTTCTTGCTCTACTTAAACTGCACAGAAGTTGAGCAGCAGCTATTATCTTTTTTCAGAAACTTCTGCTATCCTTTTTGATACAAGCATAGCTGGGGAAAGCTCTAATGTATTATTAAATAAGCTTTCATTAATGCATGTAAGTTAATGACAGCAATAGTCTAACTCATTTTAGGGTAGGAAACCCCACAGACAAAGCAATTTTAAAAGCTGAAGCCCTCCCTTTTGTTTAAGCAGAAAGAGAGGTCCACCAGGGAAATAGACCTTCCTTCAACTAGCCAGAGAAATTGCTTAATAAACCTACACTTTTCATCTTGCAGAAGGAAGCTGAAATATACAGCATAACTCAGAAAAATCACAGCATGGTTGAAGTATTTACTGTTCCTTATTAAACACTGAGAAAGTTCCCTCTAGCAACTACAAATCAAACAATAAGATACTGAACTTAAGAAAACAGAAACATGGTCAAAGAAATAGTAAAGTAGAAAAGACATAAAATTGGATGGAGTAAAGAAAAAGAAATGGAAATCTAAGGAATTGTTATAACAGGATGAAAATTTAAACTTAGGTTCTTCAAATTTTCCCAGACATTCTTGGCTGTGGTGCCCATATCAGATGCAAGTAGGTACATAATGCTGCTCTCAAAGACAGAGATAACATAGGGCAATTGTATCCCAACAGTTCTCCTTATGCACAAAAGTCATAGCTCCCATGTTTAAATGTTCACTTCCTTTACAGTCAATGTTGCAGAATCATTCCCAAGATGAAAGGATTTCACACCACCTCAAAGGAAGAAAGTTATTTAGCTATATAAAACTTGGGTAAAGCAATACGGCGTGTTTAAAGCAACAAGAAAAGTTGTGCAATTTGGAACACTTCTAAGTTTTGTAGAAGACAGAGTCCAATGATAACACAGTGTTTATAGCTCAAACCTACTTAAGCAAAACAAAATGAAACTTCGGTTTTAAACCTTGAAAATGAAGCTGCATAAAACACCATAAAATCACTCCAACTAATAGAATGATGAAACCCTCAGCATTCCAGTAATTTGGAATGAATTCTGTTCTCTTGATATTCTGTAAAATTCTCTTGATACTCCACATAAATGTTTTAAGAGCATTTTCTGCAGAAAAGCAGGATCTATCCAGACAGACAAGTTTATGACTGACTGTCAAGAAAGAGAAAGCAGAACAATTTACATCAGAACGCCGTTAAGCACCAGTTCTCAGGTGCAGGTAAAAATTTTGCCAACTTTTCAAGGAAAGCTTTAGACTGTGCTGATAATACAACCAGAAGTATGAAAATGCCTATCTATTTTTTCACTGATTCATCCCTGAATACACTGGCTCACAGGATTGAAACTTTCAGTAACAACTAGAGGATTCGAATTTTCATCTATGGGCCTCACAGAACAGTGTTTCAGTAGAGCACTATATGATTAGATGGATGATGGGCAAACATACATACACATTTCCCACTCTCCAAGTCAGATTTCTAAAAAAACCATACAGATCAAAATAAGCACACGCAATTCCCAGCAGTCAACAGAATTATTTCTGAAAGCACTCTATCATTTTCCTAAATTTGTTTTCCACTAAATCAGAGCCAAACTGACCAAACAGTCCAACTGAACACTGTTTGAATTAGTCCATGAAAAAAGCCTGGACTTAAATTACCCACACTCTCCAGAAAATAAACCCAGTAACAATCTGTGCCTAATCTCCCAAACTGCAGCACTCATTTGACGAAGGACTGAGCAGTAGCACAAATGGGAAGAATCTTCCCTATGACAGCAGTCACTCAGCCATTATTTTGATGTTGAAGGAATAAGGTAATTAGCACATCTGTCACTCTGCATAAACAGAAATAACCAGTCCACTGGATCTGTGTCCACTATTCCCTTGATAAATAGACAAATCTGGGTTCTTCAGGGTTGTTTCTATCAGAAATACAAGACTGATGCAGTCTCCTTTTTATGGAATGACTCACCTATCTACATCTTGAGGAAAAAGTAGAATCTCATCAATTCCTGAAAGGAGTGGTACTTGTAATTATAAAGGCAGGTAAAGAAATTGCATAAAATATTTAAGTGATTACCTCTCCTATAAAGACAACCATAACACAATCCAGTTTTTCTTCAGGGGACAGCTTATCAATAAGGGAGTGGAGAGTTTCTGTAAGGTAAGACTTGACTTTTCTTTTCACTGTAGGTATTCCCATTACAATGGAAACTGAAATCAAACAAACCAGAAACGTACTTTCAGTGACTGAAAACAAGTATCTTACCTAGTAATGAAGCATTGATTAAGAAATGCAGAGTTAATAGATGGAGATAACAGTAATTAAGAATATTCTAAAAATACACCATCCATCATCAGGAGCATGATTAACATAATCGTCACCAACGCTTAGAGCAAACACAGCAAACAAAAAGAAAGTAATCCCAGACATGCCAGATTATTATACACTTGAAGTAGGTTGACCCTGGCTGGACACCAGGTGCCCACCAAAGCTGCTCTAATACTCTCCTCCTAAGCTGGACAGCAGAGAGAAAATATAATGAAAGGATTGAAGGTCAAGACAAAGACAGGGAGAGACCACTCACCAGGTCCCATCACAGGCAAAACAGACCCAATTTGGGAAAATTAATGTAATTTATTACCAATCAAATCAGAGTAGGATAATAAGAAATAAACCCTAAATCTTAGAACACCTTCCCTTCACTCCTCCTTTCTTCCCAGGCTAAATTTCACTCCCAAATTCTCTACCTCCTCCTCCCCAGCTGTTCAGGGGGGATGGGGAAGAGGGTTGGGGTCAGTTCATTACTTGTTGTCTCTGATGCTCCTTCCTCCTCAGGGGAGGACTCTTTACATCCTCTGTGTGCTCCATCATTGGTCCCTTCCATAGGGTGCAGTCCCTCAGGAGCAGATTGTTCCAGCATGGGTCCGCACAGGGTCACAAGTACTGCAGGAAACCTGCTCCAGCCTGGGCTCCTCTCTACGTGTCATAGGTCTTGTGCCAGGAGCCTGCTCCAACCTGGGCTTCCCATGGGGTCACAGCCTCCTTTGGGCATCCCCCTGCTCCAGCGTGATCCCCCATGGGCTACAGGTAGGTATCTGCTCCACCATGGACCTCCATGGGGTGCAGGGGCACAGCCTGCCTCACCATGAGCAGCACCATGGCCTGCTCTGGCACCTGGAGCACTTCCTGCCCTCCTTCTGCACTGACCTTGGAGCTTGTGGGGCTGTTGTTCTTGTGTATTCTCACTCCTCTCTCTGGCTGTAGTTGCTCCTGTGCTGTAACTTTTTCTCCTTTCTTAAACGTTATCTCAGAGGTGCTACCACTATTGCTGATGAGCTCGGCCTTGGCCAGCAGTGGGTCCGTCTTAGAGCCAGCTGGCATTGGCTCCATCAGACACAGGGAAACCTTCTAGCAGCTTCTCATAGAAGCCACCCCATACTCCCTCCACTACCAAAACCTTGCCACAAAATAGGTAATAATGAACAACCATCATATCAACCAGATAAGGTGCACCAAGATTAACAGTGATTAAACTCCCTCACTTAGCTTTATTTTAAAACTTGGATAACCGTTCTTCACTACTCAAGTATTTAACTTCTCAGAGGTCTTCTTTCAAAATGACACCAGTGAAAAACTCTTTTACTTTCCTTGCACCTGGTTTGGGTTCTTCTAGAAAAACAAGTCCAGGTCATCAGGATTGCCTAGAAGTTCCTCTCTGAAATCTGTTAAAAGCACCTCAAACGCAAAACAATCTAGTCCCTGCTACAACACTATTAACACTGTCTTTCAGCTGCCCATTTATCTTCCATGTTCCTTAAATTTCCCACAGACTTTCTTCTGTACCCTACCCCATAGCCAGGACTGACTACCTAATAGGACACAGCAGACAGCAGCAGGAACACAGTGAAAGGATAAAGCAGACTTTGTTAAGTCAGCATCAGCATTCTGAGCCATTTGTGTGAAATAATTTACCACATCATAAATACATAAACCCAAACAACTATTTAAAATGTTGTTTATCCTTCCTTACAGAGCCTGCCTCGCCTAGCAACTGCACATTAGCAAGCTCTGAATTTTTAAAACAAACTCTCAAAAAGCACAGTGACCAGGAAAGGGGAAGGTGAGAAAATAACTTCTAACTCAGAATTTCCTCCCTCTTTTTAATAAACCTCATTCGAATTTCTATTTTGCAGTTTCCAACTTCTGTCACATATTCCCAGTAGGATACAATACAGGCTTCACTTAAGCAGTAAAGGAATATAAGCCTCTTCCTTCCTGAATAACAAGATTGAAATAAGTAGTGTCAGAAAAATAACCCTATGGCTTGAAGCCCACACATTTGTCACACAGGCAAGCCTTCTGTTAAAACAAGGTCCAATCAAATGTACTGAAGTAATGAAAAAAATTACAGACCAGGAGTAACTAATGCTTCTTTCAAAAGCAAGGAGGGGGGAAACAAAAGAGAAGGATCTAGTGGACAATAACATGAACCCTTCAAGTCAGATGACACAAACAGAAACAAGGATTCATTAGTGGGGCCTTCAAGCTTAGTCACACACACCTATGCTTTGAGGTATTGGTTGGGCTTTATATGATCTTATAGAGCTCCAAGAATGGGATTCAATGGAGCTATTCTAATAATCAAGGCTCAGAATTTGTGAAGATTAGGTGAAACAAAAGAAAAAGGTGGGGGGTAGATCAGCAGTACTGCAGCACAACACTGATTTTTCAATCCCCTTCAGTGAATGTCTACATTTTATTGATGCAATTATATTGGATTATCTTAGTTCTCCCAACTCTAAAGTTATATGCTGAAATACATTGTTAAAAAAAACAAAACCATCAACTCTAAAATAATTATATCTATGCATGATTGCCCCACAAATCTGAAAAGCCAAAGGGATATGTCCATTACTGGTTCAGAATCTGTAATGCCTGAGCTTTGTTCCTTTTTACTTAGTTACAAAAAAAAACATCCAAGCTAAATGCTTCTTAATGTGCACCTTAACATGGCATGGGCTGTGACTGAGACTATGGAAAAAAGAACAAAGTGAAGTCAAACTCCTTTCATCTTGGATTCAGTGTGAATTCTAAGAGATATCAATATCACACAAGTTAAATGAGATGTCCTTGATCTACCAAGGAGTGCAGGAAATTACATTACTAAAACTAGAAAGTCCTCCAGATATCAAACATAAAATAAACATCATATCAGCATACCTCCTGTCCTTCCAAGGCCAACCTGCACAGAAGGTTGAAGGCTTCCTTCATTTTTCAGCAAATGAGGCAAATGGTAATAGATATTTGGCACTTGAAGAGATTTTCTACTTGTTAGCTCTTTTAACAATTTCAGCGTCTCATCTGCAAACATACATGAAATCAGTAATGCAGAAAACAAATAATATGAAATTTTATGCAGTCATAAATGGTCCAAAATTCCAAACTTGGCCCTAACTGCAAAACAGAACAAATTATACATTTTACCGAGGCATTATATTTCATTTACAAAGAAAGTCTTTTCTTCTTTTATTTTTTAATAAACAATGGCTGAGATTATTTTGCACCAAGCAACCTTGCTACAAATATAGTTAAGACTTACCTGATCACATAAGACTTAGTCTGTAATCACAGAAGTAAAGAATGTTCCATTTAGTTACAGGTTTTATTGTTTGGGGTTTTTTTGTTTTGGTGATTCAAGGGTTTTTTCCCCAAAACGAATCAAAATGGGAGTCTTACATACCTAGATAATTTTTTACTTATGCTTACAGAGCACATCACCATGTAGTGATGCTGCTGCAGCCAATTTTTCAGAGCTACAAATACATATTGGAATACACTGCGCATACAGATAACAAAACAAAACCAGCATTAAATATACAACTGAGGTTTTGACTGTTTCTGTAATAAAACAAATCCTAATGTGAAATTAATTTAGTCCATCAGGGTACTTAAAATAATTCTCACTCTTTCTCAAGTAACTGCCTCACAGGATGTCCAGGTGGCTCTCAAAGTTGTAAATAACAGTTTTTAAATTCCCCTGCTGTACGTGTTGATTTTCTTACATCAAGTGTGAAAACGACTCCTATTTCAAACGACAAATATGATAGCATATGGAACTTTGAAAACTTAAGGCTTTATAATATCAAGTTAAATAAAAATCTGTACCTAAGGTTTCCAAGATAAAACTGAATTGTGAAAAAGTGAAAAAAGTAATGTTATAAATGTCATTGCTCTCAGATTCTGAGTGTAGCTTCTACAAAGATGGAAGGGTTTTGTTGTGGAGTTTGGTCAGGTTGGTTTAGGGGTTTATTAATATTTAAATTTAATTTAAAAGAAAAAAACCCCCAAACTATCTAATATTAAGTTCTGAGCACAAAAGCTCAGGAACACAGACTTCAGCTGACTTCCCATCATGGCTCCACATGGAAAAAAAAGCATGTTCCAGCTGGGACCCAGACACAGTAGAATATTAAAAATGTGAAGCAGTAACTTCAGCTGCACAGAAGAGAATAACTCCTTGTAACTATATTAACTATATTGTCTAAAAGCATACTAGATCATTTTTAGAGATTAATGTGGCAATAAATCATAAATCCAGTATCAAAATTACCTGACTTCTTCTATGACTGCTCACTTTAACAGCAAAAAACATACACACAGAACAGGAAGAGTCACAGACTATGCTAAACGTACTCTTCATCCACACCATTCCAGGGAACTATGAAGATGAGGCTGAACAGGTAAGCAGTGTCAGACAGAACAAGAAAAAAATAGAAAATCTATACAAAAGAGCAACCCACAGCACAAATGCAAGTAGAGTCAAAAAAATTGATCCAGGATTTTTTATTTGAAAAACTCTCTGGGTTTATATTCCTCATTAGGCAACTATAGTGAAATTTCTGCGACCTACAAAATCAGACCTCTTGCCAGAAAGTTTGTATTTGTTTGTTATTCATTTGTCTATCTAGAAAAATCAGAATGACTATAGCAGTAATAGTGCAACTTTAAAAGTTACCTTCAATAATCCAGTGAGTAGTGCAAAAGTATTCTCTAATGTTGTCAAACACAGCTCTCAGTAAACTTGAGCATCAACTCCCAAAAAAGGCTAAAAGATTACCAGTTTATCATTTAATCGCTAGTTATTAAAACAGGACATTACACGTGTATTTTACAAATCATAACCAATACCTTAACCTGTATGTTTTTACATATTCCAGCTTTTAAACATATTCTAATTGCTTCAAGTTAATCCATGTCTTCTGTTTACTCATCTTTCCCCTCAAGCTCTATTCAAAAGTAATGTAAATTATTGTTGAAACATATTTAGTATGCTAAGCAACTACAAGTTCCAAATTTTGGGAGCCAGGTGTGAAATAAGTATTCAGCCCCTAAAGTCATAAAAATGAAGAGTAGGTAGACCATTAAGAACGGAAACTGGAAAAAACAAAACCCTAAAAGAATCCCCACATAATATAGCATATTGGACACTCTTTATTCATATTGCTGAACAGTTTCATTTGGCTTTCTAAGTATTGATTTCTTATTCTATAGTAGTAGGAAGAGATACTGGTATTGCAGTTATAAAAAATAGCTCAATCACAGTATGTACCTGAAAAATTATTCATTGTGTTCTTACTCCCATTTGTTTCAGCTACTGCACGCCTGAACTGCTCCAAGATAGCATTCAGCTCTGAAGAGCGTTGCAGAGTACGATGCTCAGCTATACGAAGACGTTCCTTCAAAGCATGAAATTCCCGCTGATATGCAATCAACTTTTCTAGAGAGAAAAAAGATGATCCTGGTTATTTTTGGAAACAAACACCTAAAGACAGATCCAACAGAGTTCAGAGGCTGCTTAGCTATGCCACATCTGAAATCCAACCAAGGGCACAGCCCAGCACAACCCCACCTGAGTTAGGCACCTTAGCATTTACACAGCCTACTGAGGGAAGAGTGAGCTGCACCAGACAGGGATACAAAGCAGACATTGAGCATGTTATGGCCCTCACTGTAGCCTCAGACAGGGGGAACCTTTGAGTCCCCATTACTCAGCACCACAAGGCAATTCCAAATCCTTTCATGGAACAGATGCCCACAAGCCACTTCTTTTAAGCAACAGAACAGAAGTGGTACCGTACAAAAGCACAGGTCATGCCTTTTGAAAGCCCCCTCTGAATACTTCACAAGAACAAGTGCAAGTTGGCAGTATTTCAGACATACCAATTTCAAACCCAAGTTTTACACTAATGATATTGTCAAGTGCAAACTCCTGCTAATGTAAATACATATGTATATTTTCTGAAAGGAGACCAAAAGGGAGAAGGAAACACCATGGTCATTTTCTCAAATCTCTTGCTCACCATCCTCACTCTGCTTCAGCCAATCTACAGATACAGACTCAAGTATCTTGAGTGATTTTACACCTTGTAATCAATGCTCTAACCACCCAGTTGTCATCTCTCTTCTGTTCCTTACCTATCCATTACTAGTCTTTTAGTACTGTAAAGGTAGGGAAGCACAAGTTTTGCAAGCAATTTGAATCTCTTCCTGTTGCTACGCTGAAGTAACGCATGGGGTAAAAAAGGAATTACAGTCAAATTTCCGCTGTTAATGCTGCATTTCCTCCAACTTCTTTCAATTTACATCTATTTTCTTTCTTGTCATTGGGATGTACTGTTGTGATTATGTTTAGAAAACATAATTAGCTAAAATGCCCTCTGTTTTGAAGACAGAAAAACAGAAACATAGTTCACTACCTCTTAAAAACATTTCCTGTGCCAGCTTATTTTCCTTTTTTCATTAAAACCAAATGGTTATTGCTTCTGTGCCAATAAACCCAGAACACAGACGCTGGCCCACAGTATGGAGCTAGGCACACTACACACTAATGGCTGAATCCAGACTGCTATTTGAAACAGGACTTGGTGCTTTAGTCAGCAGTATTAAGAAGGCCAGGAAAATGTTCCAGAGTTTCTGGCCTGAAGGTCATTCACTCTTGCCAGTGATAACCCAAATAAATCAAAGACTGCTTGCAACCATGTCTACCGGTTACAGTAAGGATACAAAGCATTTTAACAGCTAAGTAAATACATAGTTGTATTAGTGTAGATACCACACTCAAATACATGAATATTTCCTCACAAAAATGAATGAGTGATGGCAGGTTATACAGATCCCTCTTAATTTCTGACTAAACAGGGAAGAACATGTGAGCTACCAAAGGACATGGAAGGTTTTATTAAGGGTTTCTATAGCAGTGGATACCCTCAGAAGCAGCCTGTAGCATCAAGTCTCCCTTCTCATCTTTCTTCATGGTACAAGAGAGCAGACAAACCAGCACTTCTGTTCTTCCTACTTCAAAAAGGCTAAACTCGCCTGTGGCAGGGTCTGTACTTGTCCTGGGAAAATGGTGAGAATCCTATGAAACCTGTGGTTCAGATCCCAGCACATCAATGAGAGCTTCCTTCTCCAAGTGACATTAGATCCAATGAAGAGAGGGCCTGTGATGGACCTTGTTCTCACCTACAAGGAGCAGCTTGTAGGGAATGTGAAGCTTAAGGGCTGCCTTGGCTGCAGTGGCCATGCTGGATTGCAAGATCCTTAGGGCAGCAAGGAGGGTGCACAGCAAGCTCACTACCCTGCAGTTCAGGAGACCAGACTTTAGCCTCTTCAGGGATCTGTTTCGTAGAGTTACATGGGATAAAGCCCTGGAGGGAAGAAGGACCCAAGAAAGCTGGTTAATATTCAAGGATCACCTCCCCCAAGCTCAGAAGAAACCATCCTGACAAACAGGAAGTCAGGCAAAAGTCAGCAGGAGGCCTGTGTGAATTAACAAGGAGCTCCTGGACAAACTCCAACACAAAAAGGAAGCCTATGGAGGGTGGAAGCAAGGATAGGGAGGAATAGAGAGAAATTGTCTGAGCAGCCAGGGGTCAGGTTAGGAAAGCTAAACCCTGACAGAAGTAAATCTGGCCAGAGAAGTACAGGGCAACAAGAAAAGCCTCTATAATATATGCTGGTGATAGGAAGACTAGGGAAAATGCGGACTTGTTTCTAGAAGGAAATGGGAGACATGGTTACCCAGAACATTGAGAAGGCTGAGGGATTCAATGACTATTTTTCCTGCAATCTTTATCTGCAAGAGCTCCAGCCACACTTCCCAAGTTGCAGAAGGCAAAGGTAGGAGCAGGGAGAATCAGAAACTGCCTGCTGTACAAGATGACAATGCATAAGAACATCTCCATGGGTTCCATGGGATGTAGTGATGAGGATGTACATGGGATGTACATGATGAGATGTACTTGTAGGTCTTGAGGGAACTGGTGGATGAAGGTTCTCACAGTACCACCAACAGTGGTAACCACCTGTCCCAGTCCCTCAAGGCATCAGGAGTTTATAAATACTCTAATTTGTTTTTCCAGAGTTTTTGATTCCTTAGGACTTAGGAATGAGCCCTCAAGATTAAATTTAAGTATCTATTTTCATTTAAAGCTTGAATTAGCTCAAGTTCTATATTAGCTTTTTTTCCCCCTCTCCAGTATATGAAATAATTTGAAAGCTAAATATTTTCATCAAAGAATCAGGACTTTTTGTAGAGAACATGTTAGCATATTGCACAGAAGTCCAATTTATACTTCAAACTTCATTCTTTCCTCAAAAGGAATCAAAATTTGCAAGTGACTGTAAAAATTTCTCCAGAAATTCAGGGCAGTCTTTCTGAAATGTGTATGTATGATGAAAGGCTCAGTTAGAGCTGAAACTGGCCAGTGCTGCATCTGACAACAAAAAGGTCTTTGTTAGGTCCATTAATAGCAAAAGGAGGTCTAAAGAACACACAGGACTGATACTTGTTGGTTATGGTGACCTGACTAATAGGGACAACAATAAAGCAGAGATATTCAATGTATTTTTGCCTCAGTCGTTAACAATACTGACAGATCTTGTGCTGTCCAGTCCCTTAAGTTGGAGGGCATGAGTGCGGGAACAGTGACTTTCCACTTCTGGACACTTAAATTGTAAGGAACCAGCTGTATCATCTGAATGTTTTCAAGTCCATGGGGCCTGATAAAATTCATCCCAGAGTACTGAAGGAGCCAAAGGATATTATGGCAGAACCCCCCTTGATCACTGCTGTCTTGGGAATCTGAGTTGGTCCTTACTGACTAAAATCCAGTCAATGTTATTCCAATTACAAAAAGGGTGTGAAATAAGACACGGGAAACTACAAGCCTGATGCTAGTCTAAGTTCAGTTCATGGAAAAATTATGGAGATTACACTAGGTACTATCAAATGGCATTTAAAGAACAATGCAATCATCAGGCACAGTCAACATGGGTTCACAAAGGGAAAGTCGTGTTTAACTGATTTGATATCCTTCTATGATAAGGTCACCTGCAGATGAAGGGTAGTGATGGATGCATATTTTTTATTTTAGTGAGGCTTTTCATACTGTCCCTTACAGCATCCTCTGGGACAGGCTGCCCCACAGTGGGATGAGCAGGATTATGGTGACTGGTTGAATAACTGGCTGAAGGGCAGAGCCCAAAGGGTTCTAGTGAATGGGGCTATATCCAGCTGGTGACCAGTTCCCAGCCACATTCCTCAGGGTTCAACTCTAGGGCCAGTTCTGTTCAGTGTTTTTATCAAATATCTGGATGCAGGAGTTGGATGCACCATTAGCAAGTTTGCTGATGATACCAAAGTGGGAGGTGCTATTGCCTCTTTGGAGGGACAAGACGTCTTGCAGAGGAATCTAGATAGAGCATTGGCCAATCTTCAGTAGCATGAAATTTGACAGGAATAAATGTCTGATTCTGCACCTAGGGCAGAGTGACACTGGGCACAAGTACAAACTGGGAGAAAAGTGCCAGGACAGCAGCCCTGCAGAAAGGGATCTGGAGGTCCTAGTCTCTACAGGAGTCAGCAGCGTGTCCTGGCAGCCAGGAAGGCAAACTGCACCCTGGGTGCATCAAACACAGCATCACCAGCTGGTGAACAGGTGATTGTCCTGCTGTGTTCTGTATTGGCGTGACCTCCCTTAAGGACTGTGTGCAGTTCTGGGCACTACAATTGAAGGAGGTAAAGGTCCCTGAATGCATTCAGAGAAAGAGAAAGCTGGTAAAAGGGCTGGAGAGAATGCCCTGTCAGGAGTGGTGAGGACTCCGTGTTTGTGTAGTTTACAGAAAAGGAGGCTGAGGGGCAATCTCACTGCTCTCTACAGCTGAGGAGGGGATAAGAAGAGGGAGGTGCTGAGCTCTTTTCCCTCATATCCAATGACAGGGAACATGGGAATGGTTCAAAGCCACACCGGGGAGGTTCAAGCTGGGCATTAGGAAGCATTTCTCCACCAGGAGGGTGGTCAAAAACTGGAATAGGATTCCTGGAGGTGGTCAATGCCCCAAGACTGTCAGTGTTTAAGAGGTACTTGGAGAGTGCCTTTAATAACATGCTTTACTTTCTGGTCAGCCCTGAATTGGTCAAACAGTTGGACTGAATGATTGTTGTAGGTTCCTTTCAACTGAGATATTCTATGATAAGCTGACTTGTAAGAATTGTATATACAAAAAAAGTCAGTAGCACAGCAAACATTTTCAAAACTCACTTGACCAGATAGTGGTTTATTGTTCAGGGGCTTCTCTAAACCCTAAAGAAATTGAATTGATCTCTTGTCAAAAACATCAAACCATTTTTTTCCTTTGCTGTTAGAGTAAAAAGAAAAATGCTGAGCCTAAGACCATAAAGGAAGCAGACACAGAGATCAGTGGTCATCATCATGAAAAAGTTTCTGTTTCTACAACATTATAAATGACTTTTCTTCATATGCTGAAATCCAAAGTAATTTAAGAAAACAGGAGGAATTCATACAGCAAGTTATTTGCCTTATATAGCTGATGGAAAAATCCCAAACATACCTAACATCCATCTAACAGCAGCTGTAGCCAATATCAAACTCATTTGGTCTCCAATAGCTTCAGCAGTCCTTTTTATTTAAGAATAATATACTATTTTACATTGAAATGAGAAGGTGATGCTTTTCCATACTTTGCTCTGGAAGCCAAAAAGATCAAATAAAAATAACTAGCCCTCACATTTCAAATGAAAACACCTTGTTAAGAAGTGACTTAAGAACTGAAAGCATTCATTCTTCATTGCTCTCTCTCTCAAACTCTGGCAGTTTCAACTAAACTCCAGAAGCTGAAACCTAAATATTTTAGCTGGCTTCATGCTATGTACTTCTTGGAAAGTTAACGCTATGTCAACTCACTCAGTAATTTGCTATCTCAACTTTTTTCACCTTCTTGCAAAATGTTCTCCTAAATAGGCAGAACCTGGAATTTAGACAAGCTCACTTGAAAGCTGGTGCAGTGTTTTTAAAATTAAAAATTCAAATCAAACTGCAAACGTTTGCAGGGTTTTGACCAGAGATGGAGTCTCAGCACTCAGCCTACTCTTCCTTCTCTGTGTTATTTATGATCCTTCTACTAAGCAACTGTTAAAAAGACATTCCTGAAAGACACCATTAGCCTAAGTTACAAGCGCTGTCCATTCTCCTCTCAGCCACTGAGTCTTGATTACATTATTTGACTTTTGCTGCAAATTTAGACAGCTAATAAGCAAAGTTTTAACCCAGATGCCAGTTTGCTTAGCTCAACACAGAGCTTCTCAACATCTCCACACAGTTTCATAGTTTGTCTACTACTAGTCTGATGTGTTCATGTACCTCAACTCATAATTTTTAAAAGCAAGGAGCTTTTCCTTGGGATAAAGGGACAGAAAATGTGCTGTAGCTTGACTCTACAAAAGTATTTTGCAGATTAACTTAGCTCAACTAAAATGGCAAAAGAAGTCAGACTTGGCAGTAAATTACCAATACTGCAGAATGCTTACTGTATCATAATTCTAAATGAAACACATTCTGAGCAACAAAATGGCAAACACATCCTGGAAACACAACCGAAGCAATTCTATGGCTATTCAGCTTTACTAAAAAACATCAACAGCTCTTAGGTTTTTTGCTCATATAACATTTTTAGGAAAATGAAATTTTCAATGCCCCAAGCATGTCAGTATTTCAGAGGCATTTGGAGAATGCCCTTAATAACATGCATTACCTTTTCATCAGCTTTGAATTGGTGAGGCAGTTGGACTAAACAACAGCCATAGGTCCCTTCCATCTGAAACAGTCTATTCTAGTACAAAAACTATGCAAGGAGACTACTTTGGGTGCACTTTCAAACTGAGTGGAGTGCAAACATCTGTAGAATCAGCAGAATTCTCCTGTCTCTGACTATTTGAAGTTTCACCATAAACCATCTACAAGGGAAACAGAGCTGGGTCAGTATCAAAGAAAACCTAAGCACCTCATCTTCAACCACAAGTGCACTTTTGAAACCCATATATATGTACACATGTTGCTATTAATCTTAAAACACAGAATATAGAGTTGAACATGTATTTAGATGATATGCATACACATCTGTTTTTGTTAGTACTGCATCAGGGAAAGGAGGTACAGGCACTGCGGAATCAGAGATGCTTGTGACCCTCCATAGATGCCTCTCATTAAATGGTCTAAACAGTGGACAAAGAAAAAGAGCCAGACACCATCTAGAAAGGGAAGTTTGCATTTCTGCAATCGGCAACGTTTCTTACCCCACATAGCCTGCAACAGCCATACAATGATAGCCTGTGGCCCCAGTAAAAACCTGCTTTCTACAAAAACAAAAAAAGAAGTAAAAATCTGTGGCTGTGTAATATGCCCCACCTCTTCCCCTTTTTTTGGGGGGGGGGGGGGGGGGGGGGGGGGGGGGGGGGGTT